>JBBPJL010001023.1:0-11730 GCA_038088675.1 Xanthoconium separans
GTGTAATGAGCGCCAAGAAGTCATGTACTGTCGGGCATCAGCTATCCGGTCATATACTCCAGCGGCTGGGTGTCACAGCCAGAACTCGCGATTTTGCCAACTCGTTTCGTAGAACTGTGCCGACTCCTGTTGTATTGATACATGAATAGAGCCGCAGCCAGCCTCAGGGCTTTGGTGAGTCGTAAGGTACCTATTATACATCTATGGAGAAATCTTCACCAGTCACTTCTTTACTGGCATGTCAGTCTAAGTCGGTCGACGCGAACAGACGCTTCACTTCAAGAGGCGTTGTCGCGTGAGACGCGTGGGAACACTTGGTTCGTCCGCCTCATGCATGCACTCAAGGTTGACTATTTACTTTACTCGCTGCAGAAGACCATCCAGAAATATATCTGAGCCCCGTAAGTTATCAACTGTCATCAGGTTGGACAACGTCACGATATTTCCATACTCCTAGTTAACTTCGTATCCGCGTACGACATGGAGTCGAACTTGAATACCCTTCCCCACATTGAAACTCCCATGAATACTCGTCCTCTCGCGTCCTCTCTTCCTATCGAGATCTTACAAGACATATTCATCCGTTCCGCCCATGACTATTATTACGAGCACCAGGATGGCGACAATTCGACTGTCCCTTGTTGGGTCAATGTTTCGTATGTTTGCCGCCATTGGCGCGATGTTGCTCTGGGGTATCCAACCCTTTGGTCCTTTGTCTTCGTCACATCCCTGCGCTGGACAGAAGAGCTATTGCACAGATCTAAGCAAGCGTCACTGAGGATATGTTTCCTCCCATCGCGACGCCCTGCCAAATGGTTACATAATCTGGAGAAATTGTTGAACCACCTAGAACGTATTCAAGAGCTGCGTTTGCAGCTTCCGCCCTCACGGGTTCAGCGTATTCTTTCCAAGCTCTCGTCTCGCACTCCTCGCTTGCAATCCCTTTCAGTAATCGTCGACCAAGCATGTTATCCGCTCCCCTCCTTCGACTTCCAAGCAGATACGCCAGCCCTTCGTACGCTTGAGCTCTCATGGTGTCCAGTGCAGTTGCACTCATTCAGGCTGGATTCTTTGACATCTCTCTGTCTACAAAATGTTCCTCATCTATTTCGGAATGACATGGAGCACTTCCTAGGCATACTAAGGTGCATGCAAAACCTACAGTCCCTACGTCTCTGGAATACGTTTCCCAATGTCATCAGTATACCGTCTACGGTGTTCGTGGCCTCCGAAAAAATCCATCTACCACATCTTTCTCGTCTTTTCATCGAAGGGCGATTTCCAACCATCTCCTCATTTCTTTATTCCGTGAACATTCCACCAAAAGCGACTGTCTGTTTAGTGCTTGATTGTGCAGCCCTATATTCAGGGGACAATTATGGCCTGTTCTATTCGCTCCTTGCCCGAAGATATGGCTTGGCAGAGGACCTGCCAGTGCGGAGCCCTATAGTTCGTTCATTGGTGCTCGACATTGACTCGTCCGAAGACACTAGACTTACCTGCAGTACCTACGAACGTGACTTCACTGCGTTATCTGTCGACGTATGGGCGTCCAACTTTCCTTTCCAAATTCAATTCTGTCCAACAGGACGCGGTCGCTGTGTGCATGACATCGTAGCCAATGTCTGTCGCTCCTTGTCCCTCTCAAATGTCCAGAGTTTTTACATTGCCGAGCCCCCATTCTCATCCGAGTTTTGGAGGGATATGCTGGCTCGTCTCCCAGATGTGCGGTACATCAAACTGAGCACTGGCTACATGCCGGATTTCTCCGTCCTCTCTTCCACAGACCCTATCCCTGACAAGGACATGCAACATCAAGACATGCCCGGTGCGGCTCAGGTTTTGGTACCACTGTTGGAGGAGTTGGAGCTTGAGAGGGTCACATTTTTCGAGGAGAGCATTTTCGATCAGCAAGAGCCGGTCATGACGTGTCAGTCCCTCTTCGATGCACTCTCAAAGCGGCCAGGTTCCCGAGGTCGTCTTACCATGACTCGCTGTAAGATCGGTGTCCAGAGTGTTGATCTGGTTATGGAATGGAACGATGGTGATGTTCATATAATCAGTGAGAGAATGTACCTTTGGATCGAATCAGAGGGGGAGGATGGACAGGAGGTGGAAGTGGAGGAGGTGGATTGAGGTGATTGCGAGCACCCTGGCGATGATTGCACAACCTGTGATAAAGGCAAGTTGCTTAGGCACAAAGTTACTATTAGCTGGTGACTTGAGCACCCAATTGCACGGAATATCAACATTTGTTTGAAACTGCCGGGCTGCGTCGAGGGTCTGGTTAGCCTGAGTAGCCAAGACAAGTTTGGAAGGACCACTTTCCGTTCGTGCACACACAGCTGAATTTCTTGAATAGTTGATTTCATGGTTGAAGTCGCTTTCCGACAACTTTAAACCTAAAGTGCGCCATGTAGTCTTCGTTCCCTGCCTTGCGTCGATTATCAGACTGTGTCTTGGTTTCAGCACATTTCTCATCTCTAAGTCTCAATGCTTGACGTCAATCAAAAGGGGTTTGAGTGAATTTTCAGTGATCGATTATTACGCCTTCCCGATTTACTAGTACAGACCTTCACCAAGGATGGTACAGAGTGGCGAAGCTAGATGTCGCATGTAGTTACACAAGCCTGAGATGGTTCCAAGATAACCTAGAGATGTGGGATATACAAAGTCCACTCTACAATCTGGTGAGTGGAGCAAGGAAGAGAACGAATGCTAGCGAGCATCAGAGCAACCAGGAGCACACAAGCCACGACACCTAGAATGCCCCAACATAGTGTACATGGAAATGATATATCATCATCCCATTCCAACAGTTTGTCGATAAGGATCCGCGTAACTAGTAGTGGACTTGCTGCCAAGGTGAGGGAGGCGACTCGCCAGATGGTCCTCTCCACCTCTGTCGGAAATTCAAAGTTCCACGCAATGACATGCAACCCACCGAGAGTTATCCAAGTGCCACAGAGTGAAGCAAGGATAAAAAAGTCACTGCTAAGCTTATTCACGAGCCTGTCGACCAGACCATTGCTCTTAGGAATAAGTTTGTCCTGATTGTTAGCTTTGTCAGTTCTCAGCGGAATACAGATATAGTGCAGACGCATACTGACAGTCATATCCATCAAGGTTGTCTCTTCATCACCCGTGATAGACCGTGTGCAAGTGAGATAGGACGTCAAATCGTGCATACGGGTGGGTTGCGATTTCCATCTGCAAGTTGCAATTAATCTGGTTCGTGCCACGTTGAGTGAGAAGGGAAACACCTTACAAGGTCAAATGTGTATGCACACCTCCTTGTACATCTTGAGATGAATAGAAAATATGAGGACAGTCTGGACGGAGAGGTTTGTCCCACCACAGGAAAAGAGCTAATGTAGAAAGAACGGCCATGCAAACAGTGTCGAGCTCAACGAGCGTAACTGCGAGACCTCTCGAACCCCGCACAATGACTTGAAGAGTAAACCAGAACAATTGTAAGGCAAGGATGTCCTTTCCAAGGGCATCTGATTTGCTGAACGCCATAATTTCCTTTGCTGTGATGGCCGGGTTTGCGATTTTGTTCTCCTCGCAAAGCTCTAGGAACGGCAGGAAGTGATTTTCTCTAATTCACCTTTATCGTCGCAATAAACAAAGCCTCCCGTTTCCGCGAAGAAGCTGTGTGTCATCGACCATTCATACCCCTTGCCCGGGTTCGTTAAACGACATCGGATTGCATGTTGTTCCATAGAACCTACCGTGAAACCGTATCACTTCCTCGTGGGCTTCATACCACTGGATAGTGGCTACCGAAACCAGCACCTCCGGGGCGGCGGGGCAAGAAAGTATCCTAGGGCCAGCAGAACCCTCTTTGCCAAGATCCAGTACTACTTTCCCCGAGAAATATTGAAATGGACTGAATGCCATATGCAAATCAGCAATGCCACAGCGCAGCTGCCTAGTATGCTCCAGATGCTGCGGGATGTGCCATCAGGCGGCGGGCAGCTAGAATTCACTGTAGTACTGGTCGGAGTTCCTTCGATGAGTTCAGCAAGGTAGAAAAGGGCATGACGAAATAGAACTCAATGGGCAACGCACGGCTCGAAGGAGCCACTTATTGGCTGTTATGTCGGCACTCCACAGCATGCGGTTATAGGGCGTTGAGATAAGCAAAGGGGGCAGTGCTCGATGGACGCTGCGTGATGTAGTAATAACTCACCTTCGCTACACGCATTCCCGTTGAAATGGGTTTGGACCACTGGCCATTCTCCCACTCATTCCTCATAGAGATGATGCAGGAGCGTCTATAGTATCGTCGTATTCGCCAGTAGACATAGCATAGTTTTGTTCCTTTCGTTCCTTCTGTACTAAAAGCGATGCAACCCAGTGAGCGTTCTTTTCGAGAAAACAACCTAAACACAACCTATAGATTACAATTCTCGTTCCTTGCAGTTCAATTCGCGACCCTAGCAGTAGAAGTTTAAGATGCTAGTACATACAGTCACGCGGGAGTCGAGTCACACGACCTGCTTTTATTTCTTACTTCCATGTACCGTCAACCTTCTTGTGCATCCGCTTCGTCGTCAGCAAATGTGACACCGTCGTCGTCGCCTGTCTTCGGACCTGCCGACTCGTCACCACCATCCAGCCCGGGTCTTGCCCCGTACTCGCTCGATTCACCTCCCCGTCCACCCATCAGCACACCGTCTTCGCACCCCTTTGCAGCTTCTGCAAAAGCTATCAAACGACACCCTGATTACGAGAAGAAGTCAGTTTCTCCTCCTTGCACGCCTCCTGGGACGTTTACACGTTCCGTCCATCTAAATCGCCTGGCTGGGAACTCGCGCTCCTTGCAGGAAGACGACTACGCAAGCAACGGCTCTCCCAACGTGAGTCCTTCGTCGCACCGCACGTCGAGGTACATCGATCGCGAAGTGCGTGTCTGGGATGCCGCGCTTCGCGAGCCTTTTGACACGGGTATAGGTCAAATTGATCTCAGGTAGTCTCGTTTCCTTCTGGTATCCAGGCCATTCATCATTTCTGCAGCAACCAACAACTCCAGTCCATTCCCCCCTCCATTGGTGATCTGGTTGGATTTTTCAATACTCCCGAGTCGTCAGAGCAGAGTTTGTTTTCGGGGCGGACGCTGATGCGTATCAACACTGAACCTGCCACTGATTCTGCGCGCACGCGTTCTTTCGAGCGTACACAGTCGATCATGGATTCTGGGAAGGAACGACACGTCCTCAAGCTGTACCTCATGAGTAACTTGATCACGTCGTTGCCTCCTGAACTTTTTTCAGTGAAAAACCTCACCGTCCTCAGTCTTCGTATGTCAACAATTTCATTTGTGATGTTTAGTCCATTGATGGTCCCTCTTAAAGGGGGTAACAGGCTCACTTTCATACCCCCTGATATCTGTCGCCTGACGAACCTGCATGAACTAAACATTTCCAACAACCGGCTCATGTTTTTGCCCTGGCAAATGCGCGACATGAAGATTGACAAACTTTTGGTCCACCCAAACCCCTTCCTCGAACCCGTCCATGACTCCCTTTCCACACTCGGCCCACGTCGCTCCTTGACCCAACTACACTCTCTGCGCACGCAAGCCCTGCCGCTTCCAACGAAACCCGTGCTTTCCCCGGTGACATTGACGCTTGCACGCGTGCCCCCGCTGACGGAGCTCTGCCTCCGTCTGCTGCTCGCCCCATCAGAAACGACGCCGTCGCACCCGGTCATGGTGAACTATTACGGTCTCCCGCTCTCAGACCAATGGTCCATCCCGCCCACGATCCGCGTCGTCCTCACATCCGCTATCCCAGGGATCCTCCGACCCCGCAAACGACCCTCGATCGACACCACGGTGCAGTACGTGTCCCAACCTGACGGGGAAAAGGACGCGTCGCGGTTGTCGGGACCAGCCATGTGCCCGAATCCAGTGCACAGGGGACGCGTGTTTGTCAAGCACGCTTCGGAGCGGTTCTCGTGGGAGCGACGGATTGCAGGGGTGGACGTGGGCGGGGTGGTGCCGCTGCAGTGGCGCGGGTGTATGCAGACGTGTTTGGATTTCTTGGACGAGGTACAGGGGGGCGAAGATCGGCATGGCGGCGGTGTGGGCGGTATGACCGTGGATCCCATGGATCCGCCCTCGCCCGAGGAAAGTGATGTCGATGTCGACGTCGACGTGGCAGAGGCAGTGCAGGTTGTGGATCTTGCTGGTGTTTTTCTCGTGGATGAATTCGAATTTGATGAGTAACCGGGCGTACCAAGGGACCTTTGCTTTCATCTTTTCGTTTACCTTTTTTCTCGGAAAAGGCATGTACTGTACCCCAGGACGAGAATGCGGACCACATCATATTTACCAATGTAGTAGTAGACAGTCAACTAGAGAACGAACACATCATTGTACACGATCGTGAATATGAATAGTTATGCGCGCCACTGTCCCCAAAGAAATGCTAGAAGATAAGTAATACGTTGTAGAAATCATGCAGCGTGCGTTGCGGAATATACATGAATGCCGACATATAATAACGTGGCACGTACGATATTATGGGGGGATGAAATGCGAGTCCGTCGTGTTGACAATGATCAATGGAGAATAGATTAGAATGAAGGAAAAGGAAAACGTTTTCCTCGTCGTTAACAACGTCAGCGGGTCTGCCGCACTGGAGAGAGAGCGACGTGATTACAACGTCCACATGGCCATCGTCACGAATAGGCCGGCAACGAGAGGCGTCATACCCCGCGCCACGCGGGACGCAGCACCGTTCGAGTTGGTCACCGCGGCGGCGGCGGTCCCGATCGTAGGCGACGGAACGGCACCGTTCACGCCATTCTGGGCGATGGCAGCTTCCGAGAGCGCGGCGAACCCGACTGAAGGTGGGTTATACCGGAACACGGAGTACACATTTTTCTGCATGACGCAAGTGAGTATGACGCGCGCAAGAAAGGGATAGGACGAGCTGAGACTGACCAGGAAGGCGTCACCAATGATCCACGAGGGCGTCTGGGAACTGGCGGTCGAACCAATGTCGAAAAAGGCGCCGATACACTGGGTCGAGCTGATCGAAATGTACATGAAATCGGCGGGGCTCATCGTCCAGGTTTGACCACCAAACGAAAACGAGACGGTCACCGACGTGGAGCAGGCTATAGGTGGGGGTGAGCACGGACGGAATCATGACGCGTAGTGGAGAGCCACACACGGTATTGATAGTATCCTTGATATTGGCCCGTGCCTGGGGACGAGTTGGGTATTTGCGCGTAGATGGCTGCGATGGCGTCCGTGGGACCAGCAATGTTGGTCGTGCCCGTGTCAATGGCAGCAGTCACGCCAGTCCCGGTTGTTATGGCAGTTCCTTGGACCGTCAATGCTGTTGGTCTGTCAGTCATCATCACCATCGAACGACAGATGCGGGGATACTCGCACTGGAGAGTGAGGTACCAGAAATTTGGAGTACCAGGGATATTGATGTAGTCGATCGAACCCGTGTACAAGCTGCTGTTCGTGTATCCTAGACATCCCCATCAGACGTTCCTTACGCGGCATGTACCACATGAACGACACACCTAGCGTGAGTTCGCCTCCAGGTTCCAACGCCGACGGATTCGAAGCATTCCCATATCTACCGTCAGCGTTAGTCCACACGCCCAAACGCGGCCCTCAAGGTGCACTCCTCACCTCCGCAGTTGGACTCCAAACAATGCCGAATCCATCGCCCCGCTGCTCGCAAGCGTCTGCCAGAACGGCGTTTGCTGGGAGCTTGCGATCGCTTGCCAAGCCAAGCCCAACAACCCGGATGCAGGCGACGTGAGGAGGTTCTGCGTCAGCTGATCTACGATGGCTGTGTACGCGTGACCACGTCAGACCAACCATCATCGCCAACGAGACAACGCGACGCACCGAAACCTTGGTTTGAAACGGAGAAACCGGCCATCTCGACGACGTCTTGAGCGAGGTAGCCAGCGGCTGCGCCAGATCCATACTGGATGACGAACGGCGTCGAGAGATTCTTGAACGTGGACGACGAGGACGGGTCAAACATGCTAACACCGTTGCAGGCAGCGCCACACGAGGTACCGGTGACCCAGAGGTCCCTGCATGCAAATATAACGTCTCGAACACGACCATGGGTAAACACACGTGGGTACTCACGATGACCCCGTGTCTAAGATAACATTAAATGAAGTCAGAGGCGAGCCGATGGCCAGCGTGCCATAGTACCTATTCCCTCCACATCAGCAACAAAGATACAAACTCGGGTTCGAAAAATCACGCACCCAGAGTCATAGGCTTGATCGACGATCCTAGAGCCTGTCAATACGACAACACAGACCCAACAACGATGCCACGTACAAATTATAACCAGTACTCCGTTTCCGACTTGGCTGTCCAGCATACTTGGCCATGACAGCATCACGTTGGCCCTTGGCAATCTGGCCGAGTTCGGTGATGTTGCGACCGACGGTGCGGGGCTTCATGTGCAGGGGAATCGTCAGACCAGCTGGCGGATTCGATGTAGACGTCGGTACGCCGCACGCTTCAAGTGAGAACCAGAGCAGCAGCACCGACACTACAGAAGTGAGATTTGGTATCATTTTCTCCGATGGGGTACCAGTAGATGTGTGCGAGACGTCGAGCTTGTTCTACTTGTTTCGTGCGAGAATCCCCGAGAGACGACCCGGACCGCGGTGTTGGGTGCGGAAAGCGAGAGGGAAAAGCGAAAAAAAAAGGTAACGGAAGTGTCAGGAACGGAGGAAAAGAGTGGCGTAGCGACTTTGTTGCCTAGATAATATACCAAGCAGTAGTGCCAAGCCGGCAGGGCAAGGAAGGACGTGGCAAGCTGCGGACAACATTATGCGCAGCAGTCTGTTTCGCAGAATGCGCAGTACCGAGACACAGCTCAGCTTGGCATCTGACAGATGGAGACCACGGGCCGGCCGGTCTCAGTATAAACCAATTAAGCGCCTGAATGGTGAGTTACGATGCATAGCTTGAAGTCACCAGAGCAACATTTATACCCAGTGGGTGATAGGCTCTTACTAACAAAAACAACTTTACCTGTGAAGAGGCTCAGTCAGCGTTACAGAGCCTTTCAAAGGATATGCACCAAAGGCGCTGTCTCGAGCCGCGCCACCATGAGAACTTGGCTTCTGGATGGAAATAGCACCTACACGTTCAATTCCGCAGCGCAAACGATTAACATTAGGGAAAGGGAGATAGATACAAATAGTTATATGTGTACGGTCGAGTTGCATGATGGACAAGTAACACCATAATTTACATCGTCGTTATATTGGATCATGCGAACATCAGGGTGCCAAAGAGAGCATTGCAAAAATACACAACATCATCATGACGTCGGGAGTGCGTGTTATCGTCGAGGCAGCGTTGGCAGTGATGGAAGCAATGTTAGCTCCGAGCGTCGCAGTAGGGAGCAGTGCATTTACGCCATTCATCGCCAATGCTATTTGCGACAGGGTCGCAAACCCTACAGATGGTGGGTCGTACCGGAATACCGAATACACATTTTTCTGCAACTCGTACGTCAAGCGGCGAGGCAAAGCAGGCATGAAGAGTACTTGCCAAGAACGCATCCCCGATGATCCACTGCGGCACGTTGTGTGACGTGGGGATGGAATAAAATGCACCATAGCAATAATTAGAAGAGGAATTGACTGGTTGGAACCGAAAGTCGGCGGGGCTAATCGCCCAGCTAGGACCACCAAATGATATCTCGACAGAGACCTCGTGGCTGCACGCTACAACGACCATCAATCGCGAAGTACAGTGGGAAAAAAACCAAGACCAACGGTAACTATAATACCCCTCCCAACCTCCAGTCCCAGGAGACGAGTCGGGGATCTGAGCGTAGATGGCTGCTATACCCGACGCAGGGCCAGCCACGAGTGACGTACCAGTGTCGATTGCAGCGTAGGACGAGGGTCCATTTGATATAGATATGGACTTTCCTTGTACGGTCATTGCTACCAAAAAGGTAGGTGAGACGACACGCAAAGCATTTCTCGCAGCCAGGCTTACACATAATCTCCTGCGTCCAGTATGAGATCTGGCCGTTTGGGATATTTCGATAGTCGATGTTGCCATTGTACAAGCTTTTGTTGACATAACCTTGGTACTGAAAGGTAAGTACGGCGTCTCTTGGGCGTGCAAGAGACCCTACCCATAGTAAACGACCCTCCGGGCTCCAAGTCTCCGGCATCCGTGGCATTGGAGTAACTTGGGTGAAGTAAGTCAGGCTCGGTGTACCAAGACCACCGCACCAACTTACCGCGTAAGTTGGAAAGCCATCAACGGTGAATTCCAGTAACCCTTCTTGGCAAGTGCCTGCCAAAATGGCATAGCACCTGAAGACGACATTGATTGCCATCCAAGGCCAATCAGACCTGTCACAGGGTTCGATAAGAAGTGGGCCGACGTGGAGGTGACAGAGCCTGGAAAGTAGTTGAAACACCGTCACGACCTCGATCAAGAAAATATCAACATACCGAATTGCTGATTCGGCACGGTGAATCCAGCCATCTGGACGACGTCTTGGACGAGCGTGCCTATCGCCTCACCACTGCTGTAGGTCATGTTGAATTCACGATCGAGACTCCTGAACGATGACGACCTTGAAGGCTCATAGTTTCCCGTTCCTTCACATGTCGAATCACAGCTCGAAGACGCGACCCAAAGGTCCCTACGTGAGCGGCTAAGTATGCCGATGCATTTCATTGTTCCGGACGTACGAAGAGCCAGTGTCCAGAAACACGTCAAACGGACGCGGTGGCGTACCGATAGCCAATGTACCATAGAAACTAATAAAAGGTCAGGCGAGCCCGACCCTCATCCACTATGCTCACTTGGCGTCCTTGCCTTGGTCCACGATCCTGAGGGATACGTCAGCAACGTAGAGACAAAGGACCATGGTTCGATCAAAAAAAAAGACATACAGGCTCTCCCCGACTGCTCTTTTTTTGTTATTAATAAATTGCAATCCGTACTTGCTAATGGTTGCATCGCGTTGACCTTTGGCCCATCGTGCCCACTCCGTTTCGTTGCGCGCGCGCGGAGAACGACGTTTCAGACTAATCTACTGTCCAGCAGCCGGTACTACAAGACGAGGCACACAGATCACCTCGACTAAGAGGGAGAATAAAATGAGGAACCCAAGCCACGACGTAGACGCAATCATGGCAAACGAGGGATGTGATGACAAGAAACGAGCCCAATTACTTATGCCGAGAATAAAGAAAACATGGTGGAGAAATGGCGGAACGTACCTCGGCAACATACTTATAACTGTGCGACAAGCCAAGCGTGCTAGGATCAATTGAGGTACCAAAGCCTTGGCGCTGCGCTGCGCCTCCACGCGCCGAGAACACAGTGGACTGATTGTGCCATTATTTGTCCTACCCCGCAGGAATGAAATGGGGTGTAGAAATTCTGCAAGGTATGGCCTCGGGCGGTTTCTGCCAGCAGTTGAGGGCGGTGATCGAGCCTTCAATTCATAATGAATTGCCAGAGTCAGTCACCGTGGCGGAGCAATGGAACACAGCATTGGTTGAATTGGGCGCTGTCTTGTGCTGTTTGTTCCTCATACCACCATCACAAGCATCAGAGATGCATGATCCTACTGTACATTCATCATGATCATCATGATCGTCTATCTACAATCGTGCTGACCGTCCTCTCAAATCGGCATCGCTCACAGTGCAAGAAAGTTTGGGGGTCGGGCCGCATCA
>JBBPJL010001026.1:0-11703 GCA_038088675.1 Xanthoconium separans
TCTCTTGCCGGTGCTTCAGTCAAGACTACTGTCGTGTCAGTTTCAAATTTATTTTATTTGGTATGAAACATACCAGGCAAGGTTGTGAGTGACGTGTTGCCGTGAAAATGGCAGCTTCAAAGCACATTTGGCGGTCATGACGACCCTAAGAGGCTTGGTTACGGTGACGGCTACAGTGTTTCGTCTAAGGCAGACGTCAATTCTATACATTTTCAATGTGTTCACACACCACTTGTTGGATCTGCGTGATGCCTACCTTGGCAGCGATGATGGACTCGCTCACTAATATCTGCACTTCTTGTTCTCTGGAAGAGGCTGAAACTAGTCTGTATGTCACCCTCGAGACACATATGTCAAAAAGTCTCGACTCATTCCATCATGATAAGGATTGGCCGCTGTCGCACCTTTTCTGCAACTTGAAGCTCCTTGTTGTCCTCATGGCTGAACAGGACTCTCTTGACCTTCAATCCAGCTTGCCCTCTAGCGTCGACCGCGGATCGTGTTTGAAAAAACGAAGAAGCATACCAGTCCTCCACGTTCACCACGATGCACGCTACGTTTCCCGCCACGGCTTGTGTGTAGCGCGAGGAGCATGTCATGGTAAATGTCGATGTCGGGCCAGCGGGGGCTCGATTGGGTATCCTCCCACAAGATACACCATCTCTCCTGAAACAACAATGGAGTGCAGCGTGAGAATGGGGTCCAAACGTCAAAGTCCTCGTCCATTCTGGCGATAGTACCATGTGAAAGGCTGTCCGACGTGTCGTATCGCACTGTTCACACACGTAAGTCGAAAATTCGGCTTCGTTTTGGTAACTCACCCGAAAAAAACCTCCGCGCCAACTTGTACATAAGTTGAGACATGAACAATACGAAAACTCAACCCTTGACCACCTGGGACCGTCAGTTCAAGCGAGCACCAACACCGGTCTGGTCTGGCAGGCAGCAATGCAATCGTTCACACCCAGGGATGCCATCGCTCGCCTGTCAATGCTATCTACTGCACCAGTACGCCGAGACGTCATCGCGGAAATATACGGACGCCTCAAGATCCTCTTGGACCGCTCGCGCCGCACTAGACTGCTCACTCTCCTCCAGTATGTTGTTTGTCTGGTGTTTCTCGTCAATGCTGGGTCTTGGCCTTTCATGTGGCACAGTGAGTCTTTCACTTTTCCTTGCGAGAAACAGGGCGCGGGCTCAATGCATGGTCTTTGCATAAGTTCGGGCCTTCCGACCCATAATCGCCCTTAGACTACGATACTGGGCGCTTCGATGTAGGCTCTTGTTCGCTTCCGAGAAAGTGCGAGCGCGCGCGCGCATAGCGTGGCTTGAAAGTTTATCGCCCATGGGTGCAAACCCGTTCGAAATCGACGCGGTATACAGGCGATGGGCGAGTAAGTGATTTCAAGTCGATCGAGCTGCGTTTGTATGTTTTATTTTTTTTCTCACTTTCTCAGCCATCGATGATATCGACGTGTTCGGGATGCATCTGAGCAACTCGAGTTATGCCAAGGCACGTCCCCGTTTTGTTTGTCGCCCAGAACGCACATCGGTTGACAGCCCACGCGAATAGGCGTTCGATAACGCGCGTGGAAAGGCGATGATGAAGTGGTTTCCCGCCTGGGTCCGTAGCGGCGGACTGATGCCACTGAGTGGTAAGTTTGTACTGCCATGACTCAGTCCGAAAACACGTCCAGTCCAACCGACGTCCCTTGTTCGCTTCCCCAGCCACCCACTATCACTTCCTTCGCGAAATCGCGCCATTCGCGAGGTACGAAGTTCGGCTCACGATCGGAGCCTGGGACCACAAATGGGCAAGTTTGTTCAAACTCTTTTCGGGAAGCACTGACTCGGATCCATCTCCACAGCTCTACGTCGTCGCGCGCTACGTGACCCGTCCTACACACGGACAGGCCGACGCATCCTACATCACCTCCCCGTCCACGCCCAACACGCCCAACACACCCAACACCACGCTCGGCACCGTACAGGGTGGTGCGCCAGACGTCGAACGCGCCGTGGCCGCCATCATCCATCCGAGTGCCAACGCCTCCCCCCGCGCCACCCCGCCCGTCGTCGAACCAGACGGCGCGCTCCTGCACTGCGTCGCCGTGGCGCAGGTCTGCTTCAAGCAGGGTCGTATCACCGTCCCCCCCGCTGTCGTCATCGCGTCCGAGGGCTTGACCAAACCGTACGGCGATGGTGATGACGACGGTGATGACGACGATGATGGTGCGGGGAAGAGCCTCGACAGCGCCATCATGATGAAGCTTCGGACGGTTCCCCGGACTGCGCGTCCGTATGCGCACGCAGACCCCCCGCCCAATTGGGTCCAGTCCCAATCGCTCCGCGTTCCTCCGCAAGGCAGCATCCATGCGTTTCGGGCGTTCCTCAGAGGTGGGTGGCGAGACGTGCCCGCGGGCGAGCGGTGGTGGGAAGACGCGCTCGGGGGGTCGGTCGAAGCGAGGCGACGGGCGAATTTGGAGGTGTTGGAGTCGCTCAGGATGGGCTTGGAGCAGACGCGGACGCGGACGGGTGTGCATGCATGAACGTTATACCATTGATTTCGTTCGTCTTTCGATGATAGTATACTTGGTCGATTCTGTGCATTATTAGGGCCTCAGAACCCCACGTCTTGTCCTCGCTTCCATCCAAGGGGTTGTCCTCGATCGCCAGGTTCTGATTGTTCGCACGGCAGGTAAATCGCACAAATCCCTTCTATTCATCAACCTCGCCACTTTCGTGACGGTGAGCATATGATATGTAGTGTTCAAGCAAGTGAACAATGTTTTTTATATCAATGAAACCCTTTTCTTCAACGAAGCCAACCAACCCTTGGTTGTATGTCTCTTCTCACCCACTCTCGTTGGACGTGGATTCGGATAAAAATCAGCATCAAAATCAGATCCGGGTTGGGGGTCATCGTGCTTGAAAGTGCCCGAGTCTTCATCCAGCACGCCGTTTGACAAGAGATGTCCGCGGGTTTCCATCTCGTGAAGGATGAACAAGGAAGGAAAAGGTACGTTTGGGTCCTTGATATCGAGCGCAACCGCTTTACTCCATAAGTGAAATGCCTTGGTAGTTTATCACGACAAACTTGCGCATCTGTGTTCCCAAACGTCTTCGGTGTCGCGCGACGCGTAATAGGATTATCATACGCACTTGTGGAAAATACCGTATGAAGAAACCATGCGCCTCAAAAACAGCCGCGTGCGTCACACACAAGGCCAATGCATTTCGAGGTTCTTTCTTGATAGGATCCTTGGAATGAGATGGGATCCAATTTCGATCTTTGAGATCGTTCGACTAGCTACCACGTCAGCCCTAGGAAGAGTACGAATTTGATTTGACTTGCCTCCTCTGGCTCAAGACCCTTCAGTATGCGACAACGAAATACTGCCGCGTCGAACGGATTTTCTCCACAAACGACACACCGACGACAACCAAGGAACGTATCTCGCTTGTCCACTCCTTTCTTGAATGCAGAGTGCACGGATGCTGTCATGCCACACTCCTCCCAACCATATCCAGGAGGTGCCCCATGTTCTGGAAGAGGAAGCTGGATTTTTGGCAAGGGAACCACGATTGCATCTTAGAACCACAATAGCCCCTCTCACTGTGACATGGTCAGTGATGTCCGCATTAGGTTGAATTGTTTCCTGATAAGGCGGTCTGGATGGACTAGCGTAGTCCATTCATAGGCTAGACATGCATGATTGAATGGATTTGAAGTACAATGTCAGCGCGATTGTCGATGAACAAGGACAGTAGATACGTGGTATAGAAATCAAACAATGTCAACATCGAAAAGAAGGTCGGATAAAACAAGACAAACGAACGAATGGATGGCCTCCAGACGGAGGCAAGCGTGCTCCACGTTGTCCTCTCTCCCCCCCAAGGAGTGCATGTAGTATTACAGCGCTGTCTGCGGCGATAAACCGGATCAGCCCCCCCCTCGCCAAAGCCTCCTTCTCATGGCACCGTCATGTGTCGAGATCGTCCACGACGCTCGACGGTCCTGAGCCGCCCAACCCAAGCTCGGCCACGTCGAGGTCGCCCTCGCCCTCCTGGTGCTCAGCCCCGACGACAGTACTCCACGATGCGTTCCGGCTCGTCGTCGGTGCATCGTCCAACTCGCACGCAGAACGGCCCGGTCGAGAACTAAAACTAAGCTTCCCGATGCCGCTCGAATGTATTTCACGTTCATCCTTGTCGTCCTCGTCTTCGCCATACGCCTTGGTATGATGCCACGCTTTACCGCGCGCGATCCAGAGTATGATCAACAGCGGTGCAATCACCTACGGGATTTTCGATGATGACGTCGTCCAGATCCTCTGTGTGCGCGTGAAACCCACCTGAACGTGGCTCATCGTCGCCAGGATGACCGTCTGCCCTGGGCTCTGCTGCATGGACAGGACCAGAAATGTGACCGACCATGCGCCGTAGAGTGCTGCCGACTCGATCAACATCGTGACGATGCTTGCGTAGGGTGACTCCGTTCTCGGACCTGACGCAATAAAAAAAAAATGGAACACGTACGCAACGTGAGGTCAGAACGACGTCATTTGCGAACGCAGATACTCACCAAAGACGCGTTCGAGCTGGATCTTGTGCCAGTAGAGTCGTGTGGCGATCAACACCGTCGTCAGGACGTTCAGCGAGAAAGAGAGCGAATAATAGGCGAGCAACAGGTTCTCCGAGAGGTAGAATATCTTGCCCAACGCCTCCGCCTGCAGAACAAGGGTACTTAATACTATGATAATAGCACACATGAGCGCGTTGAATGTGCACTATACACCCTTAGCTCACCAATGACGCCCACATACATCGCACATGGTAGGGGAATGATCCATCTTGCGTACGGAATGTGATAATAGAAGACGATGAACCTGCAGAGCTATAGACCATGACATCAGCCTTCATCAGAGGCATGCACTGGATCAAACTGACAATCAAGGCGTCCGTCATCCAAAGTATTATCAGCGCAGCGACGTCGATCATGACCATCTCGCTCTGGCGAGCCATGAACATGATGTAATATTGGTAGGGACCCCCTGGATACAACCGATTGTCAACGTAGGCGACAATCGCGTCCTGAGAATTGCCAGCGGTGTATAGCGTCGCTAGAACGAACAAGACGGTCGAGTAGGCGAGATAAAAAAGTGTCTTGCGCCACTCCGTCCGGGACTTGACGAGCGAGTTTGAATGCGTGCCTGAACGTGAATTGCGCCGAAGCAGCTTCTTCAGCAAGGCATAGGTAGTCATACAGTAGAGGGTGGTCATGATGCCGTAGGTAAACCCAAGGAGTGTCGTCGCCGCTATCAGATTGATGCGATCGTCGAGGAGATGCGTGCTGGTCTCACTGTTCCCTGAAAAAGTCGGGCTCGGGGACGTCACATTGAACATCGTAGTTTGTCGTCGCTGCCACGAGGAACCACGAGGTCCGTACGTAGTGCGGAAAAGTGAGGCTTGACTCGGAGGTGCAGCGGGAAGGATGGTCGAAATGAAAGTCAGCTTGACGAGCCATTATGAACAAGCTCTAAATGACCGTGCGCAAGGGACCCATACCTTGGGATGTATCAATACGGAGATAACAACTACCAGATTCTGACGGCGCAGTCGAATTCATCGTGGGATCGCCCGATGCCCAAACTTTGATAACAGTGATCCGAATAGCAATTTGTACACTTTGCGTCATTGCGGTCAGGGTCGCGGGGTGGATATTATAGCAACAGGTCTAGAAGCATTAACGGCCCAGAACTTGGGAGCGAGAGGAGACACCGTGAGGTAGAGAGTCGTATAGTGCTGCCACCAGAAGATAAGGAAGTCACATGTTCGCGCAGGTGACTAGCCCTGCCAGACATTGGGCTAGCTCATATCCACACACGGTGACATAGGAGTAGTGGCGGAGTGGGGTATAGTTGTCGTTGGAGCTCCAAAGAGTGACTAATTGGTAGCGCACCTAGACAGAAAAAAAGACCCAAGCACTGTGGTGATAGAAGACGAATGCGAACAAAAAGGATATTGAGGAAGCGAGATTCGAAGCTAACGTACTCGAAGAACGTCGAGCGGAGAGAGTGAAGTAACACCAGTGATGAACCGAGGAATGATTAATGAGACGTATGCCTCAGTACCGATCGTATGGGTGACCATCCCGACCTGTGATGACAATCCTGACCGGAGATATTCGTCACCGTCGGCGCTCTCACTCGACAAGTCCATGGATGGTCTTATCGTTACTGTAAGCCGCTGAAAATAAGATTCCGTAAGCTTCTGCGAGGTGCGGGCAAGACAAATGATTCATCTCCACAAAGCTATCATAAGCACTCACGTCTACTTCCAATAACGTTCAATGTGGTGTCGGAAGAGCATCTCTAGGTCCACATACAAACACGAGTTCCGAGTTGTGACGCTCTGGTGCTCTTCAGGTTTCACAATGGATCACCGTGGGGTTGTAGACTATGCTCTAGTCGGCTAGAATCGACGAGTGTCCTTGTCAAGCTTCCGCTGAGGCTCCGCCAGCCAGCGCCTTGAGAGAGACCGCCACAGCACTCGATCTCTCGCACGGCCCTTGCTTTGAGTTCCATATGGTCGGACAAGAACCTCTCGGTCAGTTTGAAACGAACCTTTTGCTAGACTGGGGACTCTGGGAGAAATGGACCGTGTGACAAGTCCAGCTCTGCACACTCCACCCGCTGATGTCTTCAAGTCACCACGATGAACGCGCCAGGCTTTCCAACCGTGTCCATCGACGTCGTACGTCCTCTCGTCTCTGAATCCTCAAGTCAACCCTTTGATCCTCATCGAATCGCTTGTCATGCCAGATCCTCGAACGACACACCGCCAAAGAAGTTTTGCATGCCATCCTCCACGCCATCCTCTTCCACCGTCTCTTTGGAACGGTCAAACCGCAGACCTTTGACGTCCTCGACGTGACCATGGTGCGTCCCCCTCTCCCTCCCTCTCGTTGGCCAAGCCCCGCTCATGCAGACGCACGGACCTCCACTGACGCGTCCCACATAGCCCGGCGTCGCAGACCCCGACATGGAACAGCTCGTCAACGACAAGGTGGACGTATTTTGGAAAGCGATCGAGAGCGGATCGAGTAAACGCGGACAGGTACGTCTCATGCCCCCATCGATCTTCATCGACCGACGTACACACACAACCCCCCCTGCGTGCTAGATCCTCGTCACATTTTCGGAAAAGAAACCCAAGAAATCGTGGTTCCAAGTTTACCTCGGCGAAGAGGACGTTCCTTGGGAACAATGGTTCGTCCCCACCTCACCACTCTCTCATTCCATCTCGATGGTCATGCGACGCGTACGACAGGATCGTCAACGCAGAACTGAGACAACCCAAATCAGAGCGAGGTACGGCTCATACGCGCGTGTGGGCTCTTTTTCATGTTCGTTCGCGGCTGACATTGTCGTCGTCGGCGCACACGCAGACCGCCAGGAATTTAGCGCCACCCTCGCCATGACCCTCACGAAAGCCCTCCGGGTCATGCTCACGCACACGTCGTCCGAACAGGGTCGTACGGCGGTCCCGCTCATCACCAATGCGACGGGCATCTCACCGTTCCCCATTCGGATCACGGTGAAAGTGGACGGGATCGAGATTGGGTAGATCAAGCTCAAGGGCCGCTAGTGCGTCTCGATGTATCCATACTGCAAGGACATTGCTGATGCACATGTTTCATGGACTGATAGAGTGTACTATAGCTACACAAATAACGAGTTGATTATTATTGTAAAGGATTGTCACCAAAGTCTCGCGCGGCGCGTCGCAAAGTCGTCGACGGCCGCCTGGTACACCGCATTGAACGCCGCTTGTTTATTCACCCGATTTTCCTTGCCAGTGCGCTTGAACAATTCTGTCGAATCGCCATCATCAGTGCAAGTTGTCAGCGAAGAAAAAAACGACGCACCGAGAAATCGTTCGCCAACCCACAACCGCAGCGGCGCATTCCCGATGCCGTCCTTCACATACGCCTCGTCCGATCCCGGCGCGACCCCTGCAGCACCCTCCTGCTTCTTCGGATTGGCACCCATCCCCGCGCCGAGCGTCTCACACACGGCGAGAACCTCCATGGCATGCGCCGGCGCAGTATACACGTACTGTGCACCGACGACGGCCAATACCAGTGCACGCAGATGGTTGTCCGCGGCAGCACTGAGCAGCTCGAGCGCGTGCTTCAACAGCGATTTCGACCGGATGATGTGCGGGCGCGCCATCGCTGCAGAAATGAGCTCTCCGAGCGCAGGGAGTGGCGCAGAGGCATTCGCCGAACACCGGGCGAGCGCATCCTTGACGAGCGATGCGGTGCCTGCGTCGAGTTGTAAGTTGGGTTGTTCAGATGCAACAGCAGAAGCCGAAAGTCCGATACGGAGAAGGGCTTCGCCTGCCCGGGCTGCAGCAGCTATGAATCCCCCTCCAAGTGCCGGCGTCGACCCAGTAGGACCGGCCCCATCAAGATCGGCAGCGATACGATACGATGTCCCTGCTCGATCTGAATCCCCTAGAGCATGTGCAAGGTGTGCATGAAGCAGTACGATGCGAGCAGAATAAGCAGGAAAGAAATCGTGTGTACGAGTATGGGCAATGAGCGTGGCAAGGTGCTACAAATACGTCACCAAGGACAAGGCAGCGCAAAATAGCATATACTCACGTTTTCTGCAGCCTCGAAATCACTCCTTTGGATCGAAACCTTGTAAAGTAAAGGTCATAAAAACGTCGTTTACGGCAGGTGAACCGCCCTTACAGTGACGAGTTCACATAGCAAATCCGCCTCAATTCTCAGAGCGTGTTGTTCGACAGCAGTGACGTCGCCACAAGATGCCCACAGCGGAACTAGGTCAACGTCAACTCTAGTTCCTCCATAATAGGCCAGAAATTTACCATTGATCCTGACAGTGCCTTCTTTGCCCAGGCGACCTTCCCTACACTGCACCACGCCGCACTCTGCAAAAACACGTTTCTTAGGGCGACGAGACACGGGATCCCGTTTCGCAACAGCAGAGACGAGAAAGGTGAGGAGGTATAAAATATGAGGATGAGTCGTTTGTAGAAAAACAGAATCGTGTCCCGGAAGGGGAATCTGGTGCTCAAGTCAGCAAAAAGGTGATCAGGGAGACCAAAACGAGGCGTACTTCAACTAGGCCGTCTGAATTGGCGCCACCTACCAGCGCGCCGCCATCCATTAAAGCATGCAATGCAACGAGGCGCGCGTCAGCACCACGCGCACGGCCCGCATGCATGTGGAATATAATGCCTAGGATAAGGAGGTGCGCAGTAAGTGCAAGCGTGAGGGCGTCCGTGGCCTTTGGACCAGGAATAGACGTTTGTTCCTTGGGTGGAGAGGGGTTCACAGGAGGGTCGTCGTTCGTTTGCGACTGAGATTGGGATGAAGCGGTGCTATGCACGTCCTGTACGGTTATCGAGTATGATCTCATCAAGGTCTCTGCAGCGTCCTGCTTTGCCTTTTCGTCTTGTTGTCCCTTGGCTGGCTTCTCCTCCTTTGCGTCGAACGCAAGTTGCATGGCTTTTTCGGCGACCGAAAGTGCATCACCAACTAGGTCCCACAGACGAGCTCCAACCAAGACCCGAACGCGCAAGACTGCCGCGAGATCTTCGATCGCTTGGTGTCCGTTTTGGCGAGCAAGACTAGACAACGTCGTGACGACCGACAGGGCCGCCTGTAGTTCCGGCGCCGAGGGAGCATCAGCAGCAAGATCCGATGCGCTTTGTATAAACGGTTGCGCCGCCGTGAGATGCGTCACGAGCGCCAAATGGGCACTATATACCACCGAAGGAGAATCGGAAGGCATGAAAGATGCGACGAGCCGTCGCAGCACCGCCCGCGCATACTTTGTTTTGTGATTCTGAAACGCAAACTGGGCGTTGACGAGGGACAGGTGGAGACGGAGGGGCCGAAGCGAAGGATGCTAAAAAAAAAGGCACCCCATGTCAACGAAGCCACCCAAACCCGAACATGTATGCGCGACGCCCGCACCTTTTGCGCTATCAGGAGCTACGTACGAACGAGGGTTCAACGCAACATGTCAATACGATAAAAAATTTAAAAAAACGGCAAAAACTGGACGTACCCCTTTTCCGATCGCTTTCTCGACCTTTTGCGACAGATGAGTACATGTACAGAGATCATATGTGCGTTCGACTTACTTCATTGTCTACCCCGTTTGCCCAGGCGTGCTCGCCGGTCGTGGCGAAACCACTGTTGAGGACTTTGAGTCCCACCTCCGCGAGACCTGTCCATGCTCGACATTCCACGTCTGGAGTGAGCGTCTTGAGTTCCAGACACGTCCTGAGCGCTCTTAGCGACAAGAAGAGCGAGAGCGAGTAATGTTCGTGGCTGGGTGGAAGGGCCAACAGCCCAGGGAGCGCGAGGAGAAGCACTGGTGGAGGCAGGGGCCTGAACGTCGATAGAAGTTGCGACGATGACGACGATATCAGTGGGGGCAGGGCCTCGTTCGCGTTGCACGCGCTGTGGTCTGTGCGCTGCCGTTTCTGGGGACGAGGGTTAAGGTCCTCCTTCATGATGAGCGTAAGGTGGGGTGGGAGTGCGTGACCTCCATTGGCGCGTGTCACGCGTAAATGGGTGTGTGACAGAACGCGTCAGACGTGACTCAAGTAACTACTCCACCAAGTCTAATTGTCCGTCTACAAGAACGAGTACCAAATACAACAGCGCTCCCCAGATCTAGGTAAATTAGGTCAAGTATAACAGACTATCCTGGGTAAATAGATCAGCAGAGCAACGTATGCAACCAGTTCAATGAATCGCCTATCGGTATATCAAGTGTGAGTGTGGACGTGAACGAGTTTACAGTAAACGATCGTGGCCGAGGGCATCCAACGCTGCATGGGCCCGTACATGCAGAAGATTCTTGTAACGACATGTCAGGTTACGAGACAGGTCGCGATCAAAGCGAAAACGGACCTCAAGACTGTATTTGCCTCTGCGTCCAGCGCTGTTGACTTCCAGCGGTTTCCCGCTCAGCACCATGTCAAACTGGGCTTTGGCACCCTCTTTGTCGCCAGAACGTGCCAAAAGCCGCCCGTATTCAAAGTCTGCTCATGCCTTGGTCTATCACAGAATATAGAAAAGAAAGACGCGACCCACGAGCAAAGTAAACGATGTAATGGTCTAGCTCTATCTTGTGTCCGTTTTCGAACACTTGCCCGAATGCACTTCTGGCCTTCTGTTGAGCGACCGCGACAGAAACGGATACCTTTTCCTCTTCGCCCAGTTCTGCGTCAGGGTCCTGACAGAATGCATTAGTTTAGAACAGATATAGAAGTGAATGGACATACTGGATAGGCTACGAAGCGCCAGCAAACACCCTCCAAAAACCGCGTTAAACACAGATCATCCCAATATCCTTCCCTTGCCTCCATCTTAGACTTTGCTTTTCTGTTATTCTTCTCAACCTTGTTGTTGCTGTTTGCTCCATTCAAGCTCGCGTTTCCGTTGATGCCACCGACCTGCAGCACGTCTAGTTCCTCGAGCGCTTGATGAACTTGAGGGATCATGCGCTCGAGCACGACCTGACGAGGAGCATGGCCAATAGCAGAGAATACATACGCGAGTTCGAGTGCCGGTAGAATGAGTCGGTTCTTTTGAGCCAAGTACTTGCGCGCCTTGCGAGCAGCGAATTTCTATGGATGCGTGGTCAACGT
>JBBPJL010001027.1:0-11702 GCA_038088675.1 Xanthoconium separans
GGTCCGTGCGCATGTACCAGTAGTATATAAAGCCCCAAAGTAGGGCAGGAGGACCTCAGTCTTGTCCTCTTGTGTTTTCCCTCACAACTACGGACATCAAGCTCACCGCTTGTGTTTCTTCTTTATTTCTCCCTTCCTCGACACGCAAGGATCGTCCCTTGCTATTGTCGACGTCTCTAAGTCATAAGCCTAGTGATTAGTGACCTGATACAACTCTAGACGGTTGTTTGGTCGTTTCAGTGGATGGTTCTGGAGACGGTGCACAAGAAGAAGAAACTGGGTCAGGGCGAATCAACAAGTTATGTGGAGGTATGGGTAGTTCGCGAGCCTCAGATGACGTGCAACGAAAGACTCGCCCGGGATAAATTGCAGGTGTTGCGGATGGCGCGCGATGAATGATGTGTTCATGGTAACTAGATGGCAAGTCACGAGCCACAGATGGTGCACGATGAACGACCTTCTCATGGTAAACGGCGGGAGGGTTGGGAGCAATGGATGGTGCACGATGAACGACGTTCTCGGGGTATCCAGAGGGTGGCTCGCGAGCCTCAGCTGGTGCATGATAAATGGTTTTCTCATGATTATTAGTAGACGGCTTGCGAGGGATGGATGGCTCGCGATGACCGGTGGGTGGCTTGTGAGGAGCTGTGAATGGTGCATGCATGAGAGGGGAAAGGGGGCAGATAACGAGAGGGCGACTCACGAGCCTCGGATGGTGCGCGATGACCGATCTGTTCGCGATAACCAGAGAGTGGCTCATGCGGAGCTACGGATGGCACACGAGAAGGAAAAGGCAACTCCGCTTCAGGGGAAGGATTTTGGTGAAAAGTTGATGACGGGTCATGAGAAGCGGATTGACTGGGCACAGAGGGCAATGGAGCCTGAGAGAGTGGCACTGAATCGGGTCCACCAGCCATCTTTGCCCGTCGGCTTTGCGTATCGCGTACCACACCACAATCACGGGCAGTGGGTTTCAAAACGGTGCGGAGCTTTGTTGGAGTCTGTAGAACAGGGGTAGGACTCCGACGACCACCACCAACTTGCACGGTATATCGGTAGTCAGGTCCATGGGCTGAGTCCTCATGGGGGACATGGGACGACATTTTCACTCCATGCGAGCACATCAGAATGACGACAGTCAAAACAATGGAGGTACTCACAACTGGTATGATCAAGACAGATGGTTGAAACAAGAATTGGATGTAATCGTTGAAGAACGCACTGTGGAGACCGTAAGGCTTGCAAGTGGAAGAAGTATTTGGGACAAAGGGGAATGAGGGCGACGAGCACCATCTTGCAGCGCTTGCGCTCACTCTTTGTACCATGGCTACGGCAATATAACTGGATAAAGTGTCGGCCAAGGAGGAGAATCAGAGACAGAAGGTTCGACTGGGGGATGACATCGATGATAGACGTACCAAGGTTAAAAACCACTCAACATGAGGTAGCGGAGCCTCACGAGCCTCATGGGAGCTTTACTGGAGAATTTGGTAAACTTGTGCATTACCGAGTCACAAGAAACCGAGCCAATCGGGTACAGAATAACGGTCAGACTGAAATGAGACGCAAGAAAACATATTGACTACTGTATAATTGCCTCGTACGAAGCAAGAGTCAACCCTGCCTGAACAACCCACCTGCGCATTAAATCACTGAGTATACGCAAGCAATAACTGAAAACAACAGACATACTTTGCCACAAAATGTGCGAACACATCAACGTCATCTCTCTCAATCAGCATGGATGCCCTGTAGCCGACAGGGCTTACGATGACAACCATGAACTTTCGTCCGTTCATCCCTCTCAACTCTTGGTCCTCCTCGTGGAATATGGTGATGTTCACCGACTCCTTCTTTCGTACAGCCTCGAAACTCTCGGATTGCATGGTGTCCCCCATTATGGTGAAAAACGAACCAGGTGCGTGAAGGCGCCCATCATCTTCATCATACATGATGTCCAATGTTTGGACAGTAATGTGCCGTTCCTCAACATGGATCACCCGTGCTCTTGAGAGTGTCCTAGGCGACAGAAAAAAGACGCAATCAGGCGGGAGGATGTCCATGGATGTGTGGGTGCGGGTATCAAGTTCACTCACCTTTTCATCTATCCCGCCGCCTCCTAATTTCTTATCCGACAGAGTCGGTCTGCAATCAGGACCGCCCATAACGGGATAAAGAGAAGGACGTGGATTGAACAAGGAAGTACTAGGAGCCTCCGGAGGAGCCTCATGGACTTGTCTTCGGAGTGCATTACTGAGTACGTCCAGAAATAGGTCAAGCCAATCAGATAAAGAATAACGGTCAAGCTGAAAGTGGACAACGACAAAAACATGATAGCCCAGGGCGAGTGCGAACATGAGAGGGCAATAGATGCTACTAGATGACTCAATCCTTGGGCCCGCCCATTAAGCACCATCAATCTAAATGTACCCAACGTCTGTCTATGTTCGAAATGTGAACATTGGTCGATATCTGACCATGCGAAATACGATCAATCTATGCTACTCTCCCATGGGTCGCAGAGCAAAATACACCACTTGCGCCGAAAAACAAGCAGCCCATTTGGTACAGCAAAAAGCATATAGCCATTCGCCTAGGTTCGCTTTCTACTACGCATTCGTATATTATCTCACTTTTGGTCAGGGGACGTGCAACTCGTGCTGCACGAAACAAGTTTCTGTACGCCACCACAACAGCTCAATTGCGACAGCCCATATCTCTCCCCCACGATCTCGTACAACTGGCAACTACTCCCATTCCTGATTCAGCTCTCTTCCACGAGGCGCTCCGTAGTGCGGATGCGTTGGATGAGTCTGAACTTGCCTTGTGGGATGATGACCCACCTTATAGCCAACCCGAGCCCATGGAAACATCTGAGGAAGCACGTTTTACGAGGAACTTGGTGGACGTCATGTTCGGGCGACGTGTGCGGGTTGAACAGCAGTACCAGGAAGCAAGGGTACACATGTACCAAGCAGGCCAGCAGAGCATGATCATCAACATACTTGAACGCAACATTACAAACGTACTCGCATCATGGGCATCGCTGAAACATACAGTCGAAGATTGCACGAAGAGGAGACACTATGAAATGGCAAAGGGTACATTACATTGGCGAGCGTATGCTGTATACTCTTGGCACACTGAGCTAACACTACTTACGAGCGGAAAGAATCCTTATTCGCGTAGCTCCTCTACTCTATGTTGATAGACAACACCTCCCTATATAAATAGTTGCGAAATGGTTGCATGTCCTTCTCGCGCATACCAGTCATTTCAAAGCCTCGTAACGTCGCAGCAATGACAGCAAGAACCCATACACCGCAATCAAAACCATTTGTTTGCAGCGGCTCTACCTAGTATGAGTAAATCATTGCACATGCCACCACAGAGAAGCCTACATACCACTAGAGGTCGAGCAGTCCAGTCAGAGGTCACATGTTGCACGTCCAACTGATGCCTGCGTGCCAGGTGAAGCAGCAGACTGATCAGTTTCGTGATGTCCTGCAGGATCAGTCCAAGTGAGACAACAAATACTGTATCCCTAGAATAGACTTGCATGGATGTCCTCACACCATGGTTCCCGTGCACCCAGGCTGTCAAATAGTAAAAGGTCCTGCTGGGAAAATCGAGCAATGCAGAGTACCCAGTGACCTGGACGGTGGATTGGGATGATCCACGTGTTCTTTGTCCAGTAGGCGATGTGGCGTGTGGCCCGCCATAACACGTCATCAGTAACATCATACCGAATTCGGACAAGGTCGTGGGTTGAAAATACTGCAAAGGAGTCCGAGCGGTCAGGGCAGAAGGAAGAGAAGAGAAGCGGGATGCATCCATTGATGCAAATGTCATTGAGCCAAGCGGTAGGAGACTTGAGAAGCTCAATGTCGGTAACATCAAATATCACCTCGGGAAAACTGTCACGGGACGGTTGAATTCGCCTAGCAAGTTTGTTCTCGACGACAGGTACCTGTGAGACATGGGAAGTTATGGGATCGACGGCAAGATCCTAGTACTGTAAGCAAAGCTGGCGTGCCCAGGGAATTGATACACTGACTGGTGGTACTTCCCAGATAAGTGTCACATTAATGATGTCTGGCTCCAGTTCGTTGTCCGCATCCTCTTCATCAGTGTCTGGATCATCCTGCAGATAGTCGACAAAGGCTACATTCACCTCAGGTTCCGGTGGATCCAGGTCAGATTCTGCGATAGCAATGGCGATGTCTTCTTCCACCGAGGTGTCCGAGGCCGCCAAAACCATGGGTTTGACCCATACAAGTGTTGTCGAGGTTGCTCCAGATGTGAGGGAGGTTGCCAGGGAAACCGCTTCGGCTGTATGACTTTCAAACCTTGCGGCAGAGGCAAGAGAATTGGACCAGCGACCGCGTAGAGTGAGGATGTGGTCACGATGATGTCGGAGGAATAATACTAGGTCCTCATCTTGCAATACATCAGATCAAGGCATCTTTTATTAGAGCACTGTACTTACTTTCAGGACATAACAGGGAGAGTTCGAGCGCCGCGAGCTCATCACCATACCAGCGACACAGATTGTCTGCTTCAAGTCCCAGGCGGCGCAGCTCTTCGAGACAACGGTCGCCCTTCAGCATCCCGCGGATCCCGCTGCGAACGTCCGGGTCAGCTATCCAGGGTGGGATAGCTCCAGAGGACGGTGTAATCCACACGTCTTCCATCAGGGTTTGATCCGCACGTAACTCAGCGAGTTTGGTTGGAAGGGGGTTGGGCACGGGAATGGACCACGTGGGATTGTGGAGTTCGGCAAGGCGTTCACAATACGAGTTAAACTTCCGGATGGCGCTCATCAGCGCAGGTCGACGTTTTGAGATTGCTTTCCGCGTCTGCTGGTGCAACTTGGTGCCTGTAGATTGAAGATTGTGATCCGTCAAAACAATAATATGGCCAATGACTTACCTAGAGGCTTATGGCCACCACCAACCGCCTGATCTAGTTTATCCCATTCGAAGAAGGAACCAATCGCCCGTTTTCGGATGTTGATCTTCAGATCGCGAGCTAAAAGAAGAGTTCGAACAAAGTCGAATCCAATGCCAGCGAGCTCGGGGAATCGATCCTGAACGTTGAGCGAAGCATATAGTGCATCTACTTTAGTCATCAGTCGTTCATAAGTTCGCTCCAAGCCATCGAGCACAGTGATTGACTCGGGTAGTACCGTGTCCTTCTCAATGGCGTTCCGAGCGGCCTGAAGTGCTTTCTCGGTAGCATCAAGGTCTGACTGCAAGGATATCACTACGTCAAGTTGCTTTTTGAGGCGAGCAGGTGCGTCTGTGTGGGGATGGATGGTACAAGAGTATTAGGATGTTGTGAAAAAACTTACGAGAACGTATGGACAGCTGCGACTCCTGCTGAAGTGACCACTGGTTCCTCAATTGATCGATGGTGTATTTGCTGTCTTCGACCTGCTCCTTAGCAGAGCGACCCTGGTCCTCAACTCCACGGCGAATCCGCCGCTTGATCCAATCTCCGAGATCTGCACGCATCTCGTGAGCGACAGCAGTGGCATGGCGATCGATCAACCATATACGACGTTTTCTCTGACCAATAGACTATCAGTGGGGACGAACTAAATAGAACGAATCACCTACCGACACAGAACGTTCAATCCCGATTAATTTAATGAGGCGGGACCACCAACGCTCTGTACCCTCACCATCAGAGAGACCGAGACCCACAGTCAAGCGAGGGTTGTAGACAAGCTGACATGCCCACTCGTGGCCATATGCATGCATTGCAGAGGTGGCAAACCTTACATGCCGCGTAATATCAGCGCCGAGAATATCATGCTGTAACACCAAATTAAAAATGGTGTAGTATTTAGGGCGAAATTTACCTTCGATACAATACGGGCAGTGACACATGCAATGTCATAGAAACCAATGACAGTGGCATTGGAGGGAAGCAGCGTAAAGAGATGGCGTACAAGCGCCAGAGCGTACTTCTGCTGCTCACCGGGTGTGTCTATGTTTGCAAAGAAGAGTGGAATGTCGTGGCGGCAGATGAGCGCCATGATACCAGTGTCATCGAATATATCCATGGCTGCTTTTTGCTTATTACCGTCGGCTGCTTCATACGATGCTTCACATGAATCGATAGCCTCGTCTGGGACGAGCCTGCGATAGCTTCGAGCTGGCTGCTTGCGTTGCTTTCGGATATGTTCTCCCATCCCATCCACTTCTACTTTTGGAATGAAGTATATTGGATCGTAAAAGGAAGGGCAATCGCCGGCGGATCGTCGGTGTCGATGGTGGAAGTTGCCATCCATAGCAACGTGGACATCACCACCTTCCTCAAGTGACCTTCCAAATTTGGTACCCCCGAAGCAGGCCGGGCAACGCTGGACAAGAATGGACGCGCACTTGCCCGGATAGAGAGCCGGGCTGTGGGGAAGATGAGATGATTCTTCGGAGGATTGGCTAGGCTCAGGGACAGATCCGGATACTGTGGAACCACGCATCCTGGAGGCAGAGATACGATCGCGGCAAGATTGGATCGCAGTCTCAACACGCTTCTCGACTTCCACTTGCAGGATGTCATACCACTGGACAGCACTAGTAAGGCTGCGTCGAAAAGGATCCTGCAACATCTCGCCCTACAGAGCTTAGGTAGACTGAATTGTGGCAAGATAGAACTACTCACCTTCTTGTTCACCAAGTGAAAACCACGGCGGGTGTAGTGCGTGTAAAGGGCGGAAGCAAGTGCATTGATAGCATCACATGAGCGTTCGAAGAGGGCTCGGTAGAGGCCGAGCAAGTCCAGCGAAATGGCCATGCGAGGCTGAGATGGCGCGGTGGGGAAGACTCCAAACCGAACGAGAACCTGGGGAAGTGACGCGCATGCACAGCTATCTACCTCAACGGTCGTGAATTCTGTTTACGGTAGTGAGCGTAGTCGGAGAGTACAGTCGGGTTACTCACGATCGAATAAAAGGCACAAAATACTTGTCTTTTTCCTGTCGCAGGTGGATTGCGTACACAGTGACATGGTAACCGGGAGTGGGCGGAGTGGTTTGCCTAGATTATCGGAATAGTACTGCAAATATGGACCAACCAAAGTCGGAAGAAGAGTCTTCCAATGTTGATAGAGACGTTCAGCGGTGGAGTCAGGAACGATACGTCGCATACGTTTGGGGGGAGGGACTGTGATATCGGGGAGAGGTTCGTACGCAAAATCGTCTGTTTCGACATGAGAGTGTTGAAGTGCGAGGTCAGGTTCAATGTCGACTGGTGTGGTCCTGTCAGGCTCAGCTTCCGGGATTGCATCAATGACAACTTTTGCTTCAGTGACCCTCGATCCATTCCGTAGAGCTTGGAGTTGTTTAAGAAGTTTCTCGCGTTGAGCAGACTGACTGGGGACAGTGACGGTTCGCTGTGTCTGACGCTTGTCTCGTGGTCGTTTTGGACTAGAAAACTGCAATCCAAGGCCAGATGTGGATGGTTGCGCCCTTCGCGTTCCAGGGCGGGGAGGCATGGTACACAAAACCTGGAAAACGCAAGAAGTAATTTAGCACGAGATTGGACACAAGAAGAGAAATATATGGTACACAAAGTGTTCACTCGTCGGGCCGCTATTGGCATAATGGTGAAGGGAGGTGCGCAAGCGCCACCCAGGAGGATTCAAGGAGGGGGACGCCGATCGATAAGATGAAGGTTCATAAGCACCACCCAAGAGGACCCAAGAAGGCATCGAGAGCAGCATGAGGAGCCCACGAGGCGCTCCGGATGCACCCAGTAGCATTTACCGGATCAGCTATTTTTAGAACCTCCGGAGGATCAGCCTCTGAGGACTAATATTCTCGACATAAAGAAATACCCTGCAAGGCCACTATAGGTACCGAGGAAGTGCTGCCTGAGGTGCCCACAGGCCATCAAGGACAAGATTCTGCCCCCTGAACAAATATCGCTCGCTGCTTTCGTGGACTATCACCTTCCCGCTTGCAGCTTAAGTTCTAGTACCCCAGCCCTCGAGAAATATTTCACTACGCTTCTGCCAGATCCTACCGCAGTCATGCCCACAGTTACAGACACTATTCAGAGTCTTCCACCCCCATCTCCCACTCTTGTTCGCCGGCTCTCTATTGAGGCACCAAGCGCTTGGACGAAAGGTGCTCGGTCAATTGTGTACGCACACACAGACAATCCCCATCGGTTTCTGTTCTGGATATTACCTCTTTGGCAGACAATCACTGATTTGTGTGGCAATCAGTTCGAGTGGAAGAACGCCCACCAGTTCCTCTCTGAGCTCACTCATGACGAGGCCACAGCTTTCCGTGCTTACATGGATACTCTTAAGTGGGACGGCACTATCTGTATCGAGAGACTTGGGGATTGGACGCATGTCAGGGACCTCCATCAGTTTGCATCACACGATTGGCTCAGTGGCTCTAACATCAATGCAATGCTCGACGTGACGTACGAGGAGCTCAAGGCTGCCAACCCAACCATTGAACATCGGTTCAAAATTCAGAATACTTATTTCGGTGCTCGGGTACGGAGCACACATACTTCCCATTTATGCGGTCAAATCGGCTATGCTGAAGGCCCGTCTCTCCTGCAAAAGATTGGCACACTCCTTGTGGATGAACCACACACGATGTGTTTTCCGGCTCATGTATATGGTAGTCACTGGACGAGTGTTGCCATTGATGCCGTTGCCCACCAAGTTTACTATGGTGACTCGCAGCAAGGGCCTATCCCCAAAGACCTCAAGGATGCCATGGAATGGTGGCTTTCAAACCATTTCCCTTCCCTGTTCAACTGGGCGTCACTTCCCATCACTCCCCAGCACAATTCCCACTCTTGTGGACTGCTTGCTGCAAACGCGCTTATGCATCATATTGGTCCTGAGATTCATCCACTACACTCTCCGCACCGCATTGATCTTGACATTGCACGTTTACATTGGGGCAACAAGATCATTAGTACATATGTGAGTGGCATGATATGCTCAGATTGAGTCGTGCACTAACAAACTTTTCAGAAACTTGGCCATTGCCATGTCATGGACGCATTGACCCTGCTGAAGAAATCTGATACCTCCGCCGCTGCAAGCCCACTCCCACCCAGTCAACAGTTGGATATACCTATTTCTGAACCACCACGGAAACGGCAAAAGGTACATGCAGATTGGTTGCTCATGTCTGATATATTGCTAATTACTTACCTCGCTAGACTAAAGACTCAGATGTTCTTGCCGCTACTAAAATGGTACCCAAGCCTACCAAAACTATCCCTGCGACTCACGCTGCATCAACTAAGCAGAATCCCACTCACATTGAACCGGAGAATCACTTACCCGGCAACCTCATTGACATCCCAACGGCACCGAAGAAGTTCTCCGATGGCAAAATTCAAGGTCGTCCCCGCACTTCCCTGCTTGATAAAGTGACACAGCAATGTCATACTTCCAAAGACCCCAAGAAGCTACGCTATCGTTGTATGGGTGAAAACTGCACATACAATCTTGCAGCTCCGCCAAATCGAAAGCGTATCTTGAAACATGCCGCTAGTTGTCATCGACTTCCAGCTACTCTACGGCACGAAGCAAATGCCCTCCTTGCTGATGAAAGTCCAGGGGCACGTTTGGAGTCATTTGAGGCTCGTTCAGGATTGTCAGGGAGGGTCAGAGAGGATGCCACGACAGTGGAGTTGAAAACAGGAACAAAGACCATCATCGAAGCAGAGTTTGGGAAAGCGGGTCGTGCCCACTTAAAGGCTCGACTTGACCTTGCTATAGTCAAATTGATCTGTGCCGCCACGCTGCCACCGACTGTGGTAGACTACACTGAGTGGAAAGATATCTTTTCAATTGCCAACAGTGCATACAGACCATCATCCAGCACCGTTGTTACTGATCAACATATTCCTTCGGAGGCTGCATGTGTTCGCAAACTCAGCTTGGAGTTCCTTCAGACGCAGAACCATCTTACTGTTTCCTTTGATGGTGGTACCATGAAGCAGCCGAAATCTGTTTATACTAGCTGAAGTGGGCCACCAAGTGGCAATACGAGTCCTAATGGCACATCAGCAAATTCAAAGTGTTCCCACAATGTTCCCAGCTCAACAAATCCATAAATGCTGTCCAGCCATGTAGTCTTGTGAGTGCTGTACAGCTCATAAGTACAGTACCTACATCCCAACACAAAATTTACTTCTGATCTTTTATTTGGGCCCTGTCACTCATCCTCTCAACTTCCAAGAATACAGAAAACACAACATATATTTTCTATGTGCAACAAATGAGGTGACATGACACGAGGGCACGCCATTGGACATGACTTGAATGGGTGGGCAGAGGTTCATGCAAGGCGAGGCAAGACCATGAGGTCGCGTCGCGCTGCGCTAGCGTACTTGCCCGATTTGGTAAGTCGCGGCTCGGTTGGTCCTAAGTGCGCGCGTTCGACGATCCTCGGCCTATGCAACAATGTGTGGGTTGAATGAAGATGTGGGGTTGTTCTCCAATGTCCGAGGTGCGTATGCGACGCGTATGAGTCGTCCGGTATGGCCCCGAAATGGCCGTGCGATGTGGTGAGTGGATCCGCTCATCCATCCGTGACTGACTCGTCTAGGTCGCAATTTGATTCGCCCTCGTCGACGTGGTGGATTCGGATGTAGTAGGTAGGCGGCTTGTGGAGGTATGGAGGTGGTGTGGATGACGCAGGTACGCCATTTGTTGTATCCTAGCGTTGCTCGTGCTGACTCGCCTGGTTCACAGCTAGCGGTCGCGTTTCGACTCGTATCGAGGCGCAGCGTGTGCCGCTCGTTGCGCCATCACTCCCCTGTCGTCTCCCGTTGTATCCGACGCGTTCACCAGCGTTTTCGCGGCTTGAATCGCGCTCGGCGGTGTGCGACTCGACCTGCTCGCCCACAGGACCTCCTGGCCCAATATCTCAACGTAACGCATTCGTTTCGACGACGCGCTCGTCCCTATCGCTGCTGGGGCGTATTCCATTGTATCCGGCGCTTTCAACAACCTTTTGGTCGCCCGGATCGCCGTCGACGGATCCCCTCGCCTCCTGCTCGCTTCCTAGGCGTCCCGGCCATCTATATCGATCTCGCGCGTTCGTTTCGTCGACGCGCTCGTCTCCGACGTCTCTGGGTCGTCCCCTGGTGCTGTGGTAACTGCCTGGTACGGCCGTTCCACCGTCCGGCTCGGCTGGCTCGACCCGAGCTCCCTGGGGTGAGTTCTGCTCCTCCCTTCGCTCTGACCGTTTGCTGATGCGTTGTGACGCATTTGGCAGCTTCTTCGGTCGCATCCTAGCGTCCTCATCGCGCCTGGATGGTCCCGACGCGTCCGTCTCGATTTATCGGGTACTCGACTCGTCGATGCCCGTCGATACCTCCCACTCCCCCTCAAGCTCGACACTCTCGGGTCCGTTCTCTGGAATACCGGCCTCGTATGATGGTGGATATGACTCTGGGGGTTTCTCAGGTATGTCGTCGTCGACTGGATCGTTGTGCTGATCGTTTTCTTCGTCAGCCCTCGTCGATTGACTATGCGCCAACGCGCTCCGTCTCTCCCCCTCGATCGACGCGTTTCGATACGCCGTCCTCTCTGCCTCGCCATGCGCGTGCTGTCGCTCTCCCACATCCTCCCCATCAACCCCTGCGACTGCGCTTAGCTGCGCATCGTGTCCGCTCGGTTCGACGACGGTCTTCCCCCCTGGCTTG
>JBBPJL010001028.1:0-11701 GCA_038088675.1 Xanthoconium separans
GCCCTCGAGCACCTCTTCATCGCTGCCACACCCGATCGTGGTCGTCGCCCTGGCACCGTGCATCACGGCGGGATTACCATGATCGACGACGGCAGCTCGGATCACCCCTCGGTCACCGCGTCCGCTCGCCCTGGCCATGCGCTCGAATATACTCTCGTGATCCGTCTTGAACTCGCCGAAGCCAGCCCCATTCTGGACCTTGAGCCGGAGGAGATCGACACAAGCCCGCGCGTCTTCCTCGGGATCGTGACCACCCTCTCCGCGCGTTTGGATCTCGCGGTGACACCACTTTTTGGTGAGCCATGCGAGACCGGGTTTGAGTGGGCGACCGCGCGGGTGGTGGTATATGACGGCGGTATCGATGCAGAGCGGATGGCAGATCCGCAGCGCTTTCAGGTCCGACTCGAGGGAGTGACCGACGAGGATAGAGGTCGGTCCGTTTGGGGGTGCGAGGACGGTGAGAAGGTGACTCTGAACCTCTGCGAGAGTGGTGGTGGCCGTCGCGAGGGATGCTTCGGTGATGCCTGACCATCTACAAGAAATGAACGAACGTTGATCGAGAGACGAAACGAAGTAGACGTTACTTTGTGAGGTAGTCGACAACCGGTTTGGGTGGTTTGACGAGGGTATCGTATACGACGATGCCGGACTCGTAGTCGATGATGCAAACGCGAGTAAGCTCCTTGCCGTCTTCTGTCAAGCACTGCGTTCGGATGAGTAGGGCTCAGTGGAAGCGACACCATGCTCACCATTTCGCAGTCGATGGCATACACGCGTGAGCGTTGCTTGTCGTGTGGGAGGACCAATATAGATTCGGACACTGCCTGGGGCGTCTCCACCCAACCAGCTGGCTTTTCGAAGACGTCTGCCATGTAAGATGGTATAGGGTAGTCGTTTTCTATCATTTGCTGCAACGACAGCAAGTATAGTGATGGGTCCTTTTCGAATACGCGTCCTGCTACAGTAACGTTACGTGGTAATCAAGGGAGGAAAAGATGGTGCATACAGGCTATGCGTGCTTCGATGCGTCGCTTTTTTTCCTCGCCGCTGATTGGACCTTGGAAGAAACTGCCGAGGACAGAGTACATTCTAGTTTGGTCACCAGGTGCACGTGTCGGGCAGGCATGGCTGAACGTGGATGCGATGAAGGAAAGCGGTGTTTTCGAATCATTTGGGAGTGGTACCGCGATCGGAATATTTGGGTTGGTGGTAGCCGAGGTGGGCAGTGGTGGGAGGGCGAGAAGGTCGGGCAGTATTCCTGGAATCAGGAGTGCGACGACTTTTTGTATCGACCGTGCGTTCTAAGCAGAATGCGTGAAGTGAACGAGACATGGAGAGTAGACGGACCTCAATCTTGACCCAGTTGGGCGGTGGAGCGTCGGCGCTGATGTGTAGGACGAGATCGCGCACGTCCTGCGTGTATCGATGATGCACCCATCACAAAAAAAACAGACAGCCAACACTCACGTCGATCTGTATGGCGTCTTTTCGCTTGATGATCTCGTTGTTGACATACATGAATCGTGGCATCAGTGCCTATAGTAACACATGGATCAATCACGAGGCCAGCAGAGTTGTGAGTACACGTACGTCGAGTTTCTTGGCCTTTTTGGCTTTGCGCTTCTCGACGCGGGTCCACTGTTGGTCATGTTCGTCGTCGTCGTTGTCGTGCTCGACGTCGAGGACCTTTATTTTTTTGTGGGGCGATGCGGTGGTGTCTTTGGATCGCTTCATTTAAGCTGTGAAATGGACCCCGGACAGTCTTCGTGTACACGGTCCGCAGCGATTACTTTAAAAGACAACGACTCTTTGCTTTACACCACCTCCTCGACTAATTATGCTCCCCCTCTCCCTCATCGCACTTGCCCTCGTTCCCCTCGCTCTGGCAGCGCCTAATCGTTATGTAGACCCGATTCATATACCACTCCGTAAACGCGCCGTCTCGCAGGAACAGCGCTCGGCCAACTGGCCAAAAGTAATGGATGCTATCCGAGCAAAGTACAACTATCAGCTCGTAAACAAGAAACGATCCACGACCACTTCCGCTATCACCGACGAGGTATGTCTTTCTCAATACCGCCCGCACCACACCCATACATCCCCCACACCAGGGAAACGACTCGAGTTACTCTGGCATCGTCAGCGTTGGCAGTCCGTATGTGTTATTTTTACTTTATTCCCTCGCTGCGCAGTCAACTCTTCGACAGCCCTCAGGAATTCCAATTGATTCTCGATACCGGCAAGTCTCGATCTCGATCCGTCCCGAATACTCCGCTCATCTGTCTCCAGGTTCGTCTGATCTATGGTTCGGCACGAGCCAATGTTCCTCTTGCTCCGGCGTTCCGCTCTTTGATACCTCCAAGTCATCTTCATACAAGAACAGCTCCTCCTCTCTCGAAATTTCTTACGGATCTGGTAATGTCGAAGGTTCTGTCTCGCAGGATACCGTCTCCTTTGCAGGTTTCACCATGGACCAAGAGCTTCGTGCGTCTCTTCATTTGTCTTGCTTGTCGTCATTCACACCTGCACCCAGTTTCCGTCACGGTCACTACACAGGGCCTACTCAGTAACGGAGTTTCAGGCATCATGGGTCTGGGGTTTGATGCCCTTTCAGCCCTGCAGACAACACCATTTTGGCAAGTTCTGGTGAATCAGAACAAGTTGTCTTCCCCCGTGTTCGGTTTCTACCTTGCCCGTCTCATTACCGCCTCCCCAATGGACCTTGGCCCCGGTGGAACGTTTACCCTCGGAGGTACAAATACCAGCTTGTACTCTGGAAACATAGACTTTATCAACTTGCCCAACAATATCACCCCCGCATTTTGGTTCCAGCAAGTCCAATGTAGGTCCCTTCGTCGTCATCCCTCCGTTGTCTAACGTCTTGTCCAGCAATAACGGTACAAGGGACAAGCATTTCCATTCCAAGTAGTAACGGCCTTGCCGCCATCGATACCGGTACCACCCTCATCGCTGCACCGTCCAACGCTGTCAAGGAAATCTGGGCAAAAGTCCCTGGTTCGGTCGCTTTGTCTGGTCAATTCCAGGGCATGTATGCATTCCGTGCGTATCTACACGTGTTATGCTGTGCTTCGTATCGCTCACAGGATTTTTTTTTTCATTTCTACAGCATGTGACACCACAGTTTCCGTCTCCTTGTCTTTCGGCGGTACCAACTGGGCCATCGACCCTGATGATATGAACCTTGGCACGATCTCCGTGAATGGCAAAGACTTGTGTGGTGGTGGTATCTTTGATATTGGGAACACTGTCGGGAACGGTGAAGGTGTCCCGGAGTGGATCATTGGTGACACCTTTCTCAAGAACGTATACACTGTCTTTCAAGCAAACCCTCCGGCAGTTGGATTCGCCCAACTTGCCAGCGGACTCGGCCCTAGTGAGTTCATCTTGGACTGATTGTATGTATCTGTTAACGATTTGTATCCAGGTAACTCCTCCTCTGGGTCGAATCCAGTCACGATCACAGCTTCTGCCAGCATTCCTATTCCAACTGGGCCGACGGGCCTGGGTAACGGTGCCTCGCACTTGATCGTCTCGACGTCGTTCTGTCTCGCCGCAGCAGTCTTGACTGGATTCCTCACCACCCACTAATCACGGATCACGTTATGACCCTGTTGCCACTCTCTTTTGATCCGTCCCGGCGCTACCTCTGACATTTATTGCGGAACATATATAGATAACGAACGCGCATAGCCTTGTACTGATACTTACATATCCTTTTGATACAGCTACCTCACTGCTATCCTGTCATACTATCCTGTCATATTCCCCCTGCTCTAGCTAGTTATTTACGGGGGTTGTGTTTTTACTTTAGCATCAGTATTCGGGCCCTGCAGTACAGTTGCACGTTCATGTTGTACGACTTACCCCTTTTGGTTACTACAACGTCCCCCTACTCGAATACAAGGACATCATCGTCCAAGACATCGAGACTTCGCAGTTACCATGAGCACGTTGTTTTTCGAATACAATGCACTTTCGAAACGATAACGGGCTCGACTGGCCCCCATAACTGTCCACAATGACCCAAGTTCCAGTCGCTCTCCAGATCAACCAACCTGCAAACCACCTGGTCTCTAATACGATGCCTCTCACGTTCGACGGGCTCACCGCACTGCTCCACCCGACGCCCCAAGAACACCTCAACGGTATGTGGAAAACCATCAAGACACTCCCCGCCAGTCCGCCTCCGCGACACGTGCGCGTGCATGTCTACCTTGGGTGGACGCCCGGGTGCGACGAGACCGAGTTCGTGATGCGGCACAGCGCACTGGTGGGGGATTTCATGGTAGAGCGGAATGGGCGTTTGGCGCTCGAGCGGGTGCGGGCGAGGTGGGGGCTGAGGGGGTGTGCGGTGCGTTGGTGTCGCATCGTGCTGTTGTTGATGAATGATGAATGATGAATGATTCCTTGTAGCCGATCGATCCGTGTCGACGCGCCAAGTTTGACACGGTGCATCCAGAGTATATATCCCCGCTGGCGCTCCGCGTGCTCACGGAGACGGAAGGCGTTCTCAAGCTCTTTGGTACGTTCGCTCGTCCGTATATGCGGTCGTATCTGCTTTAGCTTTGTTGACGATGGGACTTGGCCGGACAGAACCGACACCATCCGAGGGTACGATCGCGATGCGCGATCTCCGTCTGCGGTTCGTGACCGCATACGGCAATTTTTGCGAGGGGCTGCACGAGGCGACGCTCGGTCGACTCGCGGATACGATCGGCTTGTTGACGACGGTAAGCGTGGATGGCTCCATGACTCGGAGTCAAATGCTGACTGCGGCGCGTAGGCGATCTTGTTGACGATGGTCGTACTCGGGGTGCCTGCCGTGCTGGGATGGTATATGTTGCGTGAGCGGATCGAGCCGTGGTTGGCGTATGTCGTCGTTGGGGTGTCTAGGTGGTGACATGGACTGTCAACCTAGCCCCGGTTTGGGTTTGTTTCCTCCGTTGCTGTTGCGGCGTTCTATGCGACCTATGCTTTATGCTGATCATGTCCTATGATTCCTTTGCTTTTTTTCTTCCCTCGTTCCTCGTTCTTTCGGTGTGTACACTGTAAGATTAGCACATACATAAGTTTTGATTTCACCCTGCAGGGTTTGTTCTAGAAAGGGTCCATTTCTGATATCGAAGCACTGGATGAGAGAGGGTCCCTTCGGGCCGATGAGTCAATGAGCCCTCCCATTGTTCATTGTTCCCCTCGGAAAAGTCCGCATGGGATTCAGTTCATCAACCCGCGTCGAGAGATGGTCACGTTCAATCATTTAGCAAGGTCCCACGACCGTCACTTTGTGCATTACATCGTGTAATGAATCATGATCATCAACAACGCATAGCCCACAAGTACGAAGTTCCGGTCCGCTCGCCCGATCTCCCAAAATCCAAACGCGTTCCCTTGCTGTGAGCTGTGGCGTCGACATTCCCAGCTTTGGGAGGGGTCGTCGGTCGTTGATATTGATATGGGGACGGCGGTGCATGGGGTGACCCGCCCGTAGCAGATCCGTACAGCTCGGGGTCGGATTGGATTCAACGGCGGGCGACATACATGGGTAAAAATTTTCCATCTCGGGCATCCCCGCTCGACTTTGGGCACCGAGGCATGTGGATCGGGATATTGGATGCTGTGCCAGGAAGTAAGTCATCGTACTACGCGGAAACGAGCACAGGTGTCCTCTCACTGGCAGACTCCCATGTCCAGGGGGGCCGCACTGCGGCCCGGGCATAATGTATTTCGTGACGCGTCGGACGTTTGGTCGCCTTGGTCGGGCCGTCGACGATGTTACCTTTGCGAGCGGTGCGATCCCCAAGGCATTCCGTTTGACGTTTGATCGCTGTCGACATCGCCTCTGGCGTCGATTCTCTAGATTGCTTGTATCCAATCTCCGAGTCGTCCCGTGTCACATTGCGTCGTTCATTGTGCTCCTAATTCTCAGACATAGCAGTGCCTATACGCACCATAGTAGTAGTACGTGATACGTGATACCACTGGCAGAGGTCCATCGAAGTGATCTTGATGTACACTGTGCGATCGAGAAGTGCTGGCGTCCGGTTACTCTCCTACAACGATGTTCAAGCTGATAGACTTGCAACGTGTGGGTTGGATGATGAACCTGTTCCAATAGCCTCTCTCGATCGACGACGGCGAGGGTGACCCGATCTTGTGTATTGAATACTATCACTGGTGTATGAGACTCAGGGCTGAGCGGCCTTGTCGAGGAGAACGTTGCTCTGGACGCTTTTCTAGCAGGAACACGAAATGCAGCGGTAAAAAGGCTGGCGCCTGACTCGTTGGATCGCCGTGATGGCCAGGGGTTGGCAGCGCCGAGGTCATTGTCGTCCAAAGTCCGAGTCAGTGGCGGAGTTGGCACTGGCTAGTAAGAACTTAGATGAAATGCCTCGATTAGAAACACATCAGCTCCCCAAGTTCCTGGGCGCTACTGCAGACGCTCATCGTGTTACGTAACATGCTCATTGGATGACCAACTGACAGAAACCTGAACGTGTGTGTGCATGCAATATGGTGTCTCGTTAGTATTCTCTAGAATCTAGGTATCGCGGTGTGTGGTGTGTTTGGGTACGGGTAAGGTAAAACAACTACTCTCAGTCTAGCTACAACGGGAAAAGAGGAGAACAAGGTGTCGCCGGTGATGAGGGAAAATACAAATGCGCAGATCTACATGATGATGATGATGACCGAGAAAACACAAAGAGTCCGTGAAGTAAGAAAGGGGAAAAAAAACATCGATGAATCAATAATCATTTTCGAATGGCCACCGTGTTGGCCATGTCAAGGCTGTCCATGCCAAGAACCTTGCCTTTCCACACGCCATCGAGGACCTTCTTCCGCTGCAATGCTTCCAGGATCTCGTCGACACTCTCCGCAACCAAATGCGTCAGGTAGCAAACGAGGATAACCAGGACGTCGACAGGGCGATCGGGAGCACCGACGATGAGTATTCTTGCATTCTCGCCCCCGTCCAGCGAGGGGGGAAGCTCGGGCTCATGTTGCTGCGATGTCCGCATAAAGCAGCTGTCTGGAAGAATGTCCGCGAGATAGTTGCGCGCAGCCAAAAGTTGTTTCTGCTTCAACGCCGTCTGGTTGTTGTTGTATTGGAGGGTCAAGGCGGGGCACGTCAGGCGCAAGTCCCATGGCCCGACCTCGGGGCGACTGTCTTGCACCTTCCAGCTCGACGGCAAGAGGTTGTTGGAGAGCGTGTCGAACGCGACGCGTACAATGTGGGTAAACTTTTCGTGACCGGCCGTGCGCAGAGCGGCAATTTCCCGGTCATCGTCAGAGAGGGCGACGTAGACGCGCTTGATGACCTCCTGGTGGTGGGTCTTGCGCGTGAGATCGTATGGGAAGACCTCGGGGATGTCCTTGTCTTCTTCATCGCTCGAGGCGTGCGAGGAGTTTGTATCCTCGATCTCCTCGACCTTGGTGAGAATTGTGTTGGTCGAGGGAGGAACGATCTGGACCTCCACCTCAAGGTGGCTCGGGCACACTGGATGGCAGAGGAAGCGTCAGTGACAATGCCACTCCTCGTTGTCAACACACTTACCCTCGTCTTCGTCCGACGACTCTTCACTGACAACCTCCTCGAAAACCGTGTCGATGGAGGAGAGTTGGACAGTGGACTCGGGCTGAGAGGGGGCGTGCTCGTACAGCGACTTGGGTTTTTGGGGGGTGACCGCGTCATCAGCTGCACCAGTTCCACTGGCATTCTGGCGGAGCTGTTTGCGGAATTTTGGATGGATGCGAAGGATTTTGGCGAGGACGCGTTTGAACTGAGGCATGATGGACGTGATTGAGAAAGATAGCAAAACAACAAGTGTAAGAAGGATGGGTATAGAGGAGTATCGCAGACGATCGAGGAGATGGCTGCGATGGAGAAAACCGTGACAGAGGTTCGCCTTTATACACAGTCGAGGGACCCAGTTTGGACTGTGGACCGTCAAAGCGCAGGTGGACCTGTTCGGCATGTCGAAAAGCTTTGATTCAGGATCGAGATGTGAAAATGAGGTCCATCTGTCCCTTTGGTTAATCACATATATCAGGTCGCAGCGAATTGTGGTTAATTCCACAGTTGAACCCACTTACAGGCAAGGTGGAATTGAAATTGTACAAAACGGGTAGAGTGTCTTTGAGACCTTCTGGCCATGCATTGCCATATTTAGATTGCTTGGTATATATTTCCTATAGATCGTATAAATGACTCATGCTGTGTGGACTGACCATTATCGTTGCTGGGTAACAACACGACAATCTCATCAAGTCACAGTGGAGCATGTCCTCCAAAGCACGAACTACGCGAGTAAGTAGTATAGGCAACACAATAGAAATTCCACGTACTGTTTCGAGCGTACTATTATGCGTGCCGGACAAGCGCCGGTGTGGACGACCAACAAACCCTCTTTTCCTTTCCTGTAATTTTACAAATAAATAATACCAATATATCTCGATCACATCCAAAAACGGATCTGATTTCGCTTAACCTGCGCCAAAGCTACCAAAGCGCTAGGACACTCGCGACACATCTCCACGATCCTGGCTCTGTATAATGCGTGAGCTGGTCTGACCCTCAGAACACATTCCAAATTCTGAAGCTCTAGCCAACGCTCGATCACATCGTACCAACCATGTCGTTCTTACGCTTCTACTACCCGCTTCCCGAGTTCGATCGTCTATTTGACGACGCACTCGGAACCCGTTGCCATTCATCTGCTTCCGTCGATAACCGCTGTGATAGCTTGTTCTGTCCAAAGTATGAAGACGCTTTCCTTCAGCTGTATCGATGCCTAACATGCCTCAGACAGAATGGATATTCACGAATCAGACACCGTGACAGCCCGTTTGAACTACCCGGCTCGAATACGGGGGACTGATGGTGATGTCCACAAGGACCGTCTCACGGTGGCCGGGGAGGCTACAGAATTTCGCTCTCGTAAAGAGGGAGGATATCCAGTCCGGGAACGTAGCCAAGGCAGACTCTCCAGGAACATTGCAGCTACTCCTCGCGCCATTTAGGGTGCCGACCCAACGTTTAGCCTCAAGGCCAAGATGGAGAATGGTGTCTTGACGGTGACGTTCCCGAAATCGAACTCTGAGCTACAAGCGCAACGCATAGTAGATCCACTTCTTCTTTACTTCTCGCGGTCGGACGTAAAAGCTTACAATACAACCAATGTATTCAATACGTTCTAGATGTACAACACAATAACTCGTGACCTTTCCGAACATAGAGAAGAGAATGCTGGAACTACCTAAGTTACAGCATTTGTAGTCATGCTCGCGTTTACTTCAGCGATGCGAATCTCAACAAGGTGATTATTGATATCGCTCCACAAAGGTACCATCTCGTGCTCGATATCCAGATGACACTGTCCTCTACAAGGTCTCCAGAGATCTGCCCATGCCATATCCCGAGTGCTGATCAAGACGGTAATGTTCCGTGGGACGGCGGCATTCGATAACATCCCTTGGAAAGCCGGCTCTCTATTAGATTCGATTGTTCACTCTACGCGCTTCGTCATTGCCCCGCGGTCGCCTTTAGCACTCCATGGGTCCTGGCGGCCGTCCCATCCAACTCTTATCCATGGTCTCTCATCGAACGCAGCATTTTTTTCATCGCGTAGCAATATATTCTAGAGTCATCGACGTGATCAGCTGATAAGCATGAATGTCCTGGAACTTGAAGTCATCGAGATCTGACGGATGTGGCATGTAACGATTGAATCTTCCTGCCCGCCCGTCTGAACGAAAGTCTACAGCATTATTCGTGCGTCACTCCGTCAAATGGAATTTGTCACCTTTTTCATGTTTCATGTATTGATCGTCAATGGTTTGACATGTCTGAAAGTTCTTACCTGGGCAACGGTGAGTCCATTGTACGCATGGAAGCACGCCCTACCTTACTAGAGTGAAGGTACGGATTTTTACCGCTATCGGTCCTGAAGCCAGAGGAATCATGACGACGTGATAGAGTACGCCGTGAAGTGTCATCGGACGGAGCGGCGCGGTCGTCACGCCATTGTGAGCAATGTTTGCACGCGTACTGGTTATTAACGTTCACCAGGAACTGTAAGTATAGCACTTGACACAACAATGGCACACAACGCCAAACTAATTCGGTAAAACCAGCAACTTGGCGCAAACCACCACTCGAAGCACTAATTCATATGTCTGCTGGTTCTCGGAAGCGCACTCGAACTGGAGGAGGAGATTCGATATTGGGTATGGAACTTCCTGATGATCTTTCACCAAAGCTTGCCCGCCGAGTCCTGCAAAAAATATTCGCCCCAAGGTTCGTGTATCATCCGACCTGTTTGGCAAGTTTTCGTTTACGGGTGTCACTACGTACATTTCATTTTGTTTAGGATGGATATATATGAACGCGCAGATTCGAAGCTGGTAACAGTGAAAATTGAGTTGTCCGGCTTGAAGCGCGAGGACGTCATGATCAGCTTGCTGCACGACAAGTTGACCGTTTCTGGCGAGATTGTAAACGAAGGGGGATCCCAAACATACACCTGTCGTGAACTCCCCCGTGGAAAATTCAAGGAATGCTTGACTGTCCCACTTGGCTTGAAAGTACGTTAAGCAAGATTTTCCTTGTAAATTCAGGCTTGAGTTGCAAATTAGTCCGAGGACATCAAGGCACGAATGGAAAATGGCTTACTGACTGTGACTTATCCAAAGGATCCACCGTATCAGGAACCCCACCACATATCGATTGAGTAGAGGTATGGTCTCTACCTCCTCTGTGAGATTAACATTGACTTAACTCTAGCCCAGAAATCGAAACGAAGGGACTCGGGGTTTATTCGTGCAGATCTGATGTATTGCAACACCATGATGTTGATCTTCGCCGCAGTCTTTGTTTTATGATGGGAATTTGTGCTTTAGCTTCAGTTTACTTGCTTGGGCTTATGGAATCACACTCTGGCGTTGCTGGACCCACAGATTACATACCGCGAGCAACAAATGTAGTATGCTATATTATCAGTCAATAAAAATGGTCCATTCCTTTTCTGTAAATTGACAAATAGACGTCAATATAAATTGCATCCAAAAAAGGAGTTCACCTGTGATGGAACTTGCTCGAAAAGTACGGAAGGCTCAGCAAAATGCTAGAGCATCCAGGTCCAGTCTCGATATGTCTCCTCAGCAATTCGAGTCAGTCCCGTTTCACTATAAAAGCTGTCGTGTTCGAGGACAACTTTCTCGGATCATCCTAAACTCAGCATCCACTACAAGCTTCAATTAACACCTCGCACATCGATAAACCATGTCGCTCTTGCGCTTTTACTACCCGCTCACCGAGTTCGACCGTCTATCTGACGACGCGCTCGTAGCCTGTTGCCAACCATCTGCTTTTGCCAACAACCGCCGTGGTGGCTTGTTCCGTCCCAGGTATGTAGATACTTTCCTTCAGTTCTATATCGATTGCCTAACATACCTCGGACAGGATGGATGTTCACGAATCTGAGGAAAACAACACCGTGACAGCCACGTTTGAACTGCCCGGCTTGAAGCCGGAGGACATCACCATCGATGTCCACAAAGATCGTCTCACGGTTGCCGGAGAGGCTGCGGAATCTCGCTCTCGTGAAGAAGGCGGATACTCAGTCAAGGAACGTAGCCATGGGAAGTTCTCCAGGACATTGCCACTGCCGCTCGCGACCAAGGT
>JBBPJL010001029.1:0-11698 GCA_038088675.1 Xanthoconium separans
GTTTCCTCTGCTGGATGCGTCACGGGCTGCCTCCTCTTTTTGACGCTTTCACCGCTATGCTTGAATGTTGGCTGCTTTGAGATACGAGGCTTCTTAGTTTTTGGGCCATGTTGAGAGGGTGCAGATCTTTTGTTTGCGCTCTTCTGAACAGCCGGCATCGTACTCGAGCAGAATGAATGGCCGAGTCTAGGGAGTTGAATGAACTCTCTTTGATTTCTGTGGCACGTGACCTCAGACGAACCGATCGCGTCGTTCAAGATAAGAATACAGAGATAGTGTTTTAGATGACGGGATTCATGCATAGGGTAGTTTTCGCCACAAATCGAGGACGTCGTTTCTATTAGTCGTAGGAACCGGAAGCTTGAAGAGTGAAGATTCTCTCCTGAGTGAGGCCTAGGCCCATGGGTACATCCAACGACGTTGTCGCGTTTGGTGTCCAAAATCAAGCCCAGCGCTCCCCCTTGATTTTGGTCCTGAATCCGAGGGGTTCGTCAGTACATACTTACTCGGACATGCCGCGAAGCAAAGTCGTTGAACTGTCGGAGTTTGCCGGTCAATTTGCGGCACGTCATCGGCGGTGAGTTCGACAGAGATTCGTTCCTTGTCAAGATTGACCTCTTCTTTGGTGGCTTCTCTTGTCGAACCCGAGCCAATCACAGCACTCATCTGCGTTAAAGCATATAACTAAATGCAGTTGCCGTTCAGCTTTTGCAGCACATCGTAATGACCGGATAGTGCTGCCGTTCTCTTGATCGGTATCTTCTTACTCTCCCCACATGTCACGGGTGAGTGCTATCTGGAAAACCATGTGACTATTTCGAGGGTTAACAGCAGGGCAAGCAATCGACCGGCGTGACGTGAAGGCACCCCTCGTTGGACGGTTTAAAGCCTGTCTCTCCGTCAACGTTACTTTCTTCTCCCTTCCTTGTCGTCACACGCCGCCCATGGCATCCCCGACGACACCCACATTCGCGACCCTTAGAGCCCTCCAGCTCGTCATCTCCGACGCCCTCGATGACATCCAGCGCGTCTTCTCACAACACAACTTGCCCGATCTCCCTTCCTCTCCCCCTCCGTCCCAGTGCTCTTCCCCCGTCTACCCAAGTTCGCCAGATCCCTCCTCAGATACGTTCCAGTTCCCCGCTACCCCTCCGGCCTCTTTTCCGCCGACCCCCCTTTCAGCCACATTTCCGTTCACTCCTCGCTCCCCCACTCACGCCGATCCAGGCGTCCCGCTTGTTGACTACCCGTCTCCGGACCTGCCTCTCGTCCACAACTCACCCGGCGAGCAACTCGCATTTCATTCGGATGCAGTTGCGGCTGCTTCCAGGATCGTCGCTGCGTGCGGTCAACTGTCCAATATCGTCAATAAGCCGTTTTCGTCCCTCTGTGACGCGGTGATGAGCGTATGTACATTCTCGTCTATCTGTGCCTCTTCGCAACTGATCTACGTTCTTGGTTATATGACTTTCGCTGCATATATGCGGGTCCTGCACTATTAAACCGCTGTTTTCGCTCGCGATAGTTCAATCTTCCAGCATGTATGCGCCTTGTTGAACACCTTCACGTCGCGGAGATTATTCGAGAGGCCGAAGAAAACAGACAGTACAGTCTCATCGTCGGACAGGAAGCCACGGTTCCTCTCTTCGGGGCCGAGGTTCGGACAGCCACCCCTGGAACGGCGACCTCAAAGTCTCATAGAGTAACCGGTATGCCTCCATTCTGCTCGAATCCACCTTGTGGTATTGATTTCCTCTGTCGTCCCTTCGTTCGCTTGTATTTGCGCCACAAACTAATAAGGTTTGCACGTCACTGACATTGCGAATGTGATATGCTCTTATGTGGGTATCAATTACGTTGAGCCCAACGATCTGGGTATGTTTACACACTTCTATCTTTGCGGAATTTGAATGCCATTCTCGAACAGTGCACGTCCTCAGACTACTTTCGACGCACCACATCTTTCGGGAGTCGGCTCCAGATACTTTTGCCCTCAACAGGATAGCAAGCCTGCTCGATAGCGGAAAGACTGTCAAGGCCGTATTCTCAAGGTCAGCATTTTGCCTTGATGCTTGTTCGATAGTAATTGAACTTGTCGCAGCCCAGAAACCAAGTACGATGATCCAAGCGGAACCCCTGCGTTCGTAGCAATGATGTAAGTCGTCTAGTAGTTCGACGGGTTAGTCATTTTTGACGATATTTGCCTCATATCCAGCACCGACGAAATCTTTAAATCCGCTGCTTATCTCACCGAAGCGTTCACTGGTGTGCAGCTCCCCAGAGCGTCCACTCCAAACTCGTCTTGCCCTGCTGACGCGAACTTTTCCGGGACAACCATTCCATCTACGTCTAGTGTCCTTATGAACGACCCCCTCACATGTATTCCCACTACACGTTCCTCGAGCATCCGCACACATATCGTATACCCAGAGAACGAGCCGCTGGAAAACGACGAGCCGTGCTCTCTAAAGGATGTCCCAACGCATTCCCAGCTACTTGGCACCGAGCCTTCCGTGCCTCCGACTCCTGGTCGTATCCAGACGGAAGGTTCACCACGAACGGAGAAGGAACATCTGTCGTCTGGCGGTGCAGCTAAACAGGAAAAACTTCCCGCGTTTAATTTGGCTTTCCGTACTCATGCGCCGTTCTTTGAATGGCTAGAGGGTGGGGGCGAAGATCCACTCGGAGGAACAGGCCAAGGGGCCGGCATTCGCACCATGACGAAGGTGAGAAACGCTAGGCCGGGTGGTGTGCGGCCCGCAGCACCCAATTTCGCCCTCAGCTCTCGTTCACAAAAGCCATTCAGGCTTGATCGTTTTTCCAGGGCGATGACGGGAACAACTCAGTGGGAGGCACCCCAGGCAATATTGAATGGTAAGTTCTTCACGTGTCACCGATCCGATGGTTGATCTTCCTAGCAGGATTTGACTGGTACTCCCTTCCGAAAGGCTCTACCATAGTTGATGTTGGCGGTGGGATCGGCAGCACCACAATGGTTCTCGCACGCGCGCTCAATGGTCTTGCGGCTGATTCGGTCAAAAGGGACGGTCCTCATAACGAAGAACTGCAGTCCACTTTAGTCGCGGTTCCTCGGCACAAGTCCAACGTCTCGACGGACATGGCCGGCGATCAACCACGAAATGTTGCTACGGCTAGAAACGACCTGGACCTCCACTTTGTGGTGCAGGATAGACCTGTAGTCACCGCTCTCGGTATCGAGGCATGGCGTTCCAAGTTCCCTGAGATGCTTCAGAACGGACAAGTCACATTTCAAGGTATGTAGCTTGTGTTCCAACCCAGGCGTTGCACTGCTATAGTAATGATCCTCGTGCCGACAGATCATGACTTCTTTGAGCCGCAGTCGCCCTTTGAGCCTCCTCATATAAGCAGACATCCAGCGGTCTACCTTTTGCGTGTCGTCCTTCATGATTGGCCGGACGAATGTGCACGACGCATCTTGATCAACCTCCGAGTTGCATCAAACCCGGAGACGCGGTTAGTCATCGCCGAGCATGTTCTCCCGCTGGCATGTATGGATGAAGATGTTCATGTTCATGGCCGTGTGAATACTGAGGCGTGCAAGGGAAGCAGCACCGAAGAATGGACCCTCAAATCAGTACTCGCAAACGTTGAGGGTGCCGAGCGTACTCTTGTTCCTCCACCCCTGCTATCCAACTTAGGGAAAGCAAGCGCAAACGCTTATTGGATGGATCTCATTGTAAGTAGTACTTTGCTTGTTGTCGTTCGGGTCTTCTCACTCGTCTCAGATGCATATCACTTTCAACTCGAAGGAGCGCACTCTCCGCGAGTTTTGTGCGTTGGCACTTTCCGCCGGCTGGCGTGTCACGCGCATGACCCGACCCCAAGGCACACTTTTCGCATATCTTGTCTGCGAACCGATTGCGTTACCAGATGATGCCCAGGCAATACATAATGCACTCGTCTTGTCTTCAGAACTCTCCACTGTGGTCGCTGTTCCTCCTGATGAGCCCATCCAATTCTCGTGTCTGGAACCGTCTCGCCATAAGCGGTTACCGGCACGGCCGATGTCACTGTTACCTTCTCCAATCCTGGAGCGTTCGGCATCACGTTGTGGCACGTCGACCTTCGGATCCCGCACGTTGTTGCCGAAAGATGAAGACCTTCCAAGTCCGAGAAGCAAAGGACCCGGCGCAGCGAAAAAGTGGCTGAAATCGAAAGGCTTGGGGGTACGGAACGCCATGATACAGAAGGCGGAGAAACTGCGAGAAGAACAAAACTTGGTGAACAGCGCCTCCGCGCGAGACAACAATGATGTACAAGATGGTGTCCGTGGCTCACCCGCTCATATGCGTGTATGGTGGAAGAAATCACCCCCGACCTCTGCCACTAATAGCATTTCGGTCCACGAGTCAAGTGGCGAACCATCCGAACAACGTACTGGTCGAGGCTGGCGAGGGACCCTCAAACCAAGCGACAGTCCGTCTACGCCAAGTCCTCGTATATCACCCATTCATCAGAAATGGCCCAGTACCGAGTCTGCGGCCATCTTGACGACAGAAACCAGTCCGCCCGCCGGGTCGCGCCTTCGTCGACCTAGTGTCGCAAGTATCACGCGAAAACTATCCTTTGCTACATTTGGTCGCAGACCAAGCTTCGCCGATATCACCGAACCTATCCCGACGCCGCCACAAAGTGCGACATTCACGGAACTTGCTCCTCCCCCGGCTTTGCGAGGTGATACCAGGCGTAGTCTCAAGCATTTGCCCAGCTTGCCGACGCTCGGACGCAGTGAGATCAACATCAGCGTAGCAACGGAGCCACCACCCATCCCTCGACGTCCAAGCTTCAGTTTCCTTGGCCAAGTACCGCTCCAGCAAACTATCCCCGTGTCTGTGCTCTCGCGTCGTCCTGACCTTGCGGAGCCACCCAAGTCGAGCATTCTCAAGTCGAGCACCAGTTCGCATACAAGCAAACAGAGTTCTCGAGATGATCTGGGGAATCCTGCAGAGTCATTGGCGTCCATTCCACCCCGTCAGCGACGCGTAACGCTCTCCAACACGCCCGGCGCGTCGTCCCCGCGACCAACCCAGACACAGGGACTCGGGGGCGTGACCGTGCCGCCGGGTCTTGCGGGCCCCGGGCCGGAAGTGAAGCGTATTCCGAGCGTGCCTCGACTGCCTCGTCGGCTTAGCATTCCAATGTTGCGGCGCAAGCAGAGTCAGCCGGTCATGCGAGAGGGTGAGCGTGGGGTTTAGATGGGTTTCTGGAAGGTTTCCTTTTTTTTGGTTGGTGATGGTGGAGCACGTATGCTGTGATCAATGTTGCTTTGATGGTGGTGTGTACGATGGTTGTAAAACTTGTAACTCGTGCTAATGTCTTTCCAATCATAAGTATGTGGCTTCGTATTATTATCTCAGGTCGGTCAGTGAACATGATTTTATCGAGATACTCCGTTGAGTTTAAACAATCATCCCTTGATAAATTTTCCAATAAACTTGAAGCTCCTGAAGCTCTTAGTTGGGATATGGGGTTTGTTTCGATAGACCGGACCCGAAAACGTACAACATATTTCTAATCTCCCGGTACGAGTCTAGGAGTCATAAAAGACCAACGCTCTGACCTCGATGGACTCTCTGAGTGGTGCTCCCACGGGACAGTTCGGGTCCTTAAACCCGGTGTGTGGGGTGAAGATCGCCACGCTTCCATCTTGCACGGAATCGAAGCTTCACGTGTGTCTGGTCAGAGACGGCCTCACACCACGACCCGAGCGAGGTGAACATACCATTTGAACAAGATAAACTCATCTGGCTCCATCCCCTTCATGTACTTCCATTCGTGCGCCTCGTTGAATCGGACGCCATACGTCTCTCCCTCTAGATCGGGGTATACAATGGTCACGGGCACGAAGTCCTTGTTCAAGTCCACGCTTCGGAAATCGCAGAGTGCGAGAGGCCAGTCAAGCGCAGCGTGCGCGATGGGACGCCACAGATTGATAATCTGAAAGCGCCGTTTGAGCAGCGCCGGCGCCGCGGAGGCGGGAAGGTGGCGGTGAACGCGGGCGACGGATGCTGCAGCCGTCTGGTCTACGTGCACGACTGCAACGGGTTGACGCTTTTCGGGACTGTCACTCGCTACCCCAGGTCTACGACGGCGGATGGCTGGCATCCATGTGGTTAACAAGGCCCATCCAGAGCAAAAAAAGGAAATAACAAATAGAAATGGCTCACTGTGGTCAAAGATAACGACCTTGCTCGCCCCCGTGAACTTCTCGATGAGCGCGATACACTCGGGGTAGTACTCGGCTTGGACTACCTTGTCGTCCACGAAGCGCGCGTGGTGCGACGCTTGCCTTCCAAACTGAAACCCGGCATTGTCGAGTGTATACTGGTCCTCTGACCCGCGGACATCCTCGATATCGACAACGTGGGCTTCTTTACTCCAGTTACGAAAGTGTCTGCGTGTGGCACTATCGGCGTTGGCGTTGATATAGAGGCGTGAGTCGTGGGTGGGGGGAAGCATGTAGTTGAGAGTGGCGGTCGTGCCGTAGTTGTTCGCAGACATGATTGGTACGATGGGCATGAAGATGGAAATGTTCTGACCGATCAATATCTGGGTCGACCAGTCTAATATATTGCAGGGACATTGACGATCATCCTCGGGTCGCTTCCTTGCAATGGTCAGGGAAGTCGGTGATGGAACTTTAATCTTGACATTCAACGGTTGTTGTTCGGTTGGGAGAAATGGAATTTTAAACAAGTACCTGATTCAACGTTTGCTCGAACTTTGAACGGAACTTTTGTGAACCAGGCATTCCACTCCGTTCCACTGGTCCAAGTTCAGTTGAATACAATGTTGTCATCACTGTGCATACCTGTCTGACAAGTTGCTAGACCGCTGGTTTGGGACTTGAGTCGGAATTACCGTGTTGACAAGCTTTGTACGGCACGCTTTGATAGCGGGCCTAGGTGGCACGAGATCGCTCGAGGTGCCGATCAGTGTACATATGTACTGCACATAGTCAACATGGATCACTGTGCAAAAACTCTTGTCTCACTGATTCTAAGCGGATCGTGGGGACAATCGAAATTCCATTGGTCTACATGTGCATTCGCATGAAGGGAAAGCACTGACTCCGAGAATGTCATCAATTGGTTTCTCTAAATGGAAGTCAAGGGAAACAACTGAACTTACCGAGGCGGAGATAAAAGAAATTACATTGACCCTGACAGTGGATCTGAACACGCAAGTGTTGAACGTTGAAGTCCAGGTGAAGATAGTAAAGCTTGTTTTCCTGAGAAAGATGAAGTCAAGAGACCGGTCTTCCGAGTCAGCGTACCATTATGATGAAGCCAAATGGTTGACAAACGTTGTTGGACAGCCCGGGCTCGAAAATTTGTCTAACCCTCCTGCGCGGTTCCATGACTCTAGTAGTCGTAGAACACTAACGCTCTGACTTCGATGGACTCTGGATGGCGCTCCCACGGGACTTTTCGGGTCCTCAAATCCGGGGTGTGCGGCGAGGATAGCCACGCTTCCATCTTGCACGGGGTCGAAGCTTCAAGCTTCACGTGTGTCTGTAGAGGCTCCTCACACAGTGAGAGGGACGGCGAAAAGCGGGCGATGGACGAAGCTGTTGTTTGGTCTACTTGCATGGGTGCAACGGGTTGACGCTTTTCGGGATGTCGTCTGCCTCTCCAGGACCACGACGAATGACTATACGTCCATGTGGTCAACGGGTCGATCCAGGTAAGACGTGTGAACTCGCCGTGGTCGAAGATGACGGCGCTGCTCACCTCAGTGGGCTACCTGAATCTCGATGATGGTGATATCGATGCACTCGGGTAGTAATCGGCTTCGATCGCCCTGTCGTCGATGAAGCGCGCGTGGTGCGACGCTTGCTTTGCATACTGTAACTGAAACCCAGCATTGTCGAGTTTGTATTGGTCCTCTGACCCCGGTATCGACGACGTGGGCTTCTTGAGGTTTAGCCTGGGACACGCCCAGGCTCCTTCCCATCCTTGTGCTGGAGGGAATGAGGACGGAACATTTCCATCTTCACGGCCAGAATATCAATCATGTCTGCGAACAAGAACGCGACGACCGCCTCTCTCACCTACATGCCACCGACGGCCCACACCCTTATATCAATGCCAACGCTGATAGTGCGACAGGCGGGCGCGTTCGTGACTGGAGTAAAGTTTCAATGCAGTATGAGTTGCTTGGTATCATGGAAGACTTGATTGTTCTCAACCGAGCCTGAGAATCACTTGACCTTCGACCACAGGGAAATCCTGCACGGTCGACGTCGTTAGACAGCCTCGCAGTTTGATATTTATACTGCACAAGCAATTTGGACGACTTCGAATTCGACCGAGAGACACTTGGCCTTTGCCCTGAAGGACACCTTGATCGGACCTTCCACCTTTCCACTCGGTGTACCCAACTCGAGGTCATGAATATTGAACTTGCTTCCTCTCCTTTGCCTTCACGAGGTCAGAGCAGTCGGAAGATAAGGACGAGCTGTTCAGTCTCTATGCTCAACTCGATCGAGCGCTTGTACCAGATGGTTTCTTCAAGTGATCTTTCTACATGGATCCGCATGGCCGCCCGAAGATTTTCAGTATCCAACAAACCACCCTTCGGTTCCTTATTCCGCCATTGCCTCAATATCTACCACTCCTAAAACAACTGCTGTCGACATATCCATAGCTTTCCGTGAAATCATTCTCCCGCCAGGGAGGCAGAGCAAGGGCGCGGTGTCTTTTGGTGTCGACTTACTCGCTTCCGTTCTCCTCTTGATCTTATCATTGCATCTGACGCAGCAGGGGAGGACCTCGCAGATGAGTTTACCTGTCTAGCGTCCCTCATCCACAATGCCCTCAAATCCCCTGGGGCAAATCAGCGCGAACAACTTTGCCATCATTCGCAAACTACCTGGTTTCCTCATATTTCCTTCTTCCACTGCTCTTTTCGGAACTCGATGCGCTGCCAGTGGTGGGCCTATCATTATCGTTAATGCCAGCAAGTATGGCTGTCATGCCCTTGTCGTTCTGGTAGATCGCAACCCTGTTCATATTCCATTGCGAATCATGCTGGAAGGTGTGGGAGAATGGTCAACAAGGCTTTTTACCTTGACTATCCGCGCAACGACTCCGAGGATTGACGTGACAAGACAGCTCGCAACCTTATGGAAACTCTGGGATCAGGTTGTCTCGTCCATCGTTGATTTTTCATCCAGCCATCTCATCTGGTGGTTCCCACTTTCCTTGCATGCTGCTGAGGCTGGTCCATTCAGGAAATGTCAACAGAATCTTCCTGATCTCTACGTCTCCCCTCATACCTCAACTCTGATCGCCTTCATTCGTGCTAGACAGCGCGGTCCATCGAATTCGAACCCTCCAACCGACAGAAACGTTTTATTGTCGTCGGTCAATCTGATGCCGCTGGCGAGGCTGAGGTCCCCTCCGCAGGAGCAGAACTAGACCATGTTAGTCACCTCATCAGAACTATCACCGCATTCACACGCATAGACGGAGAGGAGTCACGCACCTCTCGTGTTGTCTAGGCATTTGGCCAGAACGAATGGATCCACCTCACGTGTCCTGGTCTCTCAAATCGGACACGACCGTTAGTCGGCATTTTTTGCTGCCCGACGACCACTTTACAATCCAACGGATCGCTGGGTGCGACTTGAAGAACCCCAAGTTTGTGTATCTCTCTGCATGTCATATGATTGTCGGGGACGAGGAACGTCCTGACGAAGTCATCCATCTCGTGTTGGGAATGCAGTCCATCGGGTTTCGTCCTGCGATTGGCCCATGGATGGTGAGTCGGAGACAAACAGAATCACGTCCACATCTTATAAACACATGGTGGACGAGCCCGGGCGTCCGGATTATACTTGGGCAGGATTGGTACTGAACAAGACAATGGACTCTGTGAATGTGCCGTCTGATCCATGGATCCTATATATCCATCTCGGGCTTAGTCTCTCCTACCATCTTCTCTTGGCCCTTTTGTATCTTGGAGATATGAAGAGTCCCTTATCGCTCGCACGTAACCCACGACGCTGACGACTCCCACCGCCCATCTCAGCATCCATCCCCTCGATTTAGTTTAGTCCACTTTGGATTTCTGCGCACTTGAAGCCATCCGGTTGAGGGCAGTCCAAAAGGGAGCCAAATACTACACTTCAATTGGTCGGCGTCGGCGGCCCTGGCTTGCGTTGGGTACTAACTAGGTTCTTGAAATTCCTTGGGTTCCAGTGCCTTCTGGTAGTCATTTGTCGACACGATGATGTCTTGGCGTTTTCGATTCCCCAATTTGCCATGCAGGAGGTTGCGCTGCGGGAAAGAAGTCGATAGCGGAGTGGACTCATATCAACCTATGGCCAGCGAATGGCACAAACCACTGTATCAGATATGGTATGCCGACTAGAGTATCCAGGATTGGCGTGTTTTGCCCTTGACAAACTTGACCACCGGTGACGGCTGTTATAAATGGAAGTTTGCCTAGGCCACGCTCACTTTGAAGCATCTCATTGAATAAACCGGGCTATCACAAAATGGTAAGTTCATGTTCATGATTCACGTTTGGAATAAGACCGTCCTAAATATCCATTACGGCGTTGTGGTCCAGGCTTGCATACGAAAAGCGGTGAATATGTGGGAAGATACTATACGCCGGCCATTGCACTAACCCATCTCAGACTAGCATCCCCACCTCACTTGACATATCAGGTGATGGCGGAGTCCACTCAGTGGCACCGTTCGTGCAGATATATAACTCTGGAATCTAAGAGTATAGCACGTCTTGGGCCCTTTAATCAATCACCTCTCACCTCCCTCAGTCACGTTGCTCAAATGGTGGTCGACCTGAAAAGTTACACCTCTCCTGAGATGAAGGTCATATGTGAATTTGATCGGTCGTTGGAAGAAGGGGACTTGAGCTCCCTCCCGAAAATCTTTCACAAGGATTTTCGTCATGTCACTCTTCCACACTCTCTCGGCGTGCCGCCGACAAACAAAGAGAGTTGCCTTGCAGCATTGATGGAACACTTCACTTGCACCTCCCCCGGGCCCCTCCAGGTTGTGAAGGCGAGTTATATTGATTTCCACTCGATCTTCACGCCGACTAAATGCTCTCGTAGGCTCTCCACCACTCCGTCGCGGAAGCTCCAGGGCTGGTTGTGATTCATGTCCGTATCTCAATTCATTCAGGTTAACATCGTACATCCCTACTGATTTGAATAGCGGACCACAATCTTAAAGAAAGGCCTGACCGGGCAGGAGGAAACAGACGAGTCGATCTTCACCCTAGAGTTCGTTTCCGACGAGGACGGAAGTCTACAGATCAAGGAGATAACGCAGTTTAGTGACGTCGCAAACCGCTTTGTCATATACCCGAATGTCGGCAAATAGTCCTGTGCCTCGTTTGTCTCCCGACATGTACGATATCTAGGCAGGATCCATGTGAGCGATGTAACATTCTTTGTTGGCAACTTTATACTTCATTAAAACTTTTGAAATAATCTGTATGTATGCAAAGAAACGTTCGCAATATCTTTGGACGGCGTTCCGTACACGCGGGGAGCGAGAGCGAGAGTGAGGGTGCGGATGAGCAAGAGCGCGAAGTGCTCTCCAGCCCGGAACGGAAGCCCAACTTGCCGGGTGTGAGCTGCGAGGGTGGGTGGGGAACTCCTCGCAGCGGCATGTAT
>JBBPJL010001030.1:0-11692 GCA_038088675.1 Xanthoconium separans
CTCGATCGAGAAGCCCTTGGCCTTCGACCGCAAGGACATCCTGATCGGTCGCAGTCATTGAATAGCCTTGCAGCTCGTCTCTCTACCCGGCACAACCAGCTCGGGGACATGCAGGACCTTGATGAGGCCATTGTCCTCGATCGAGAAGCCCTTGGCCTTCGACCGCAAGGACATCCTGATCGGTCGCAGTCATTGAATGGCCTTGCAGTTGATCTCTCTATCCGGTACGCCCGGCTCGGGGACATGCAGGACCTTGAAGAGGCCATTGTCCTCGATCGAGAAGCCCTTCGGTTTCGACCGCAAGGACACCCTGATCGGTCGAAGTCATTGAACAACCTTGCAGCTGTTCTCTCCACCCGGTACAACCAGCTCGGGGTCATGCAGGACCTTGACGAGGCCATTGTACTCGACCGAGAAGCCCTTGAACTTCGACCGCAAGGACATCCTTATCGGTCACTGTCATTGAATAGCCTTGCAATTGATCTCTCCACCCGATACAACCAGCTCAGGGCGATGCAGGCCCTCGAAGAGGCCATTGTCCTTGATCGAGAAGCCCTTGGCCTTCGACCGCAAGGACGTCCTGATCGGTCGCAGTCATTGATTGGCCTTGCAGTTGATCTCTCTATCCGGTACGACCAGCTCGGGGACATGCAGGACCTTGATGAGGCCATTGTCCTTGACAGAGAAGCCCTTGGCCTTCAACCGCAAGGACACCCTGATCGGTCGTACTCATTGAACAACCTTGCAGTTCATCTCTCCACGCGGTACGACCAACTCGGGTTGATGCAGGACTTTGACGACGCCATTGTCCTCGCCCGAGAATCCCTTGAGCTTCGACCACAAGGACATCCTGATCGGTCAAGATCATTGCAAAACCTTGCCCACTACCTCTGGAAGCGGTTTATGTGGTCAAAACAGTTAGAACATAAAGAAGAATTGTTCACTCTCTACGCTCAACTTGCACAGCTCAACCAGGTCGTTTCTTCAAGAGATCTGTCTGCCGCTAGGGTATGGATCTCTGCGGCCGAAGATTTCCAGCATGCAACAACTGCCTTCGCATATGAAACTCTTTTGCGCCTACTGTGTCAATATCTGACAACTCTACCGTCCTTACCCGAACATCTCCCTATCCTGAACAACCTGTTATCTTCGGTTGCTATAGATGCATTTTCTGCATGTCTCCGAAATGACTCGCCCACCAAAGCTGTTGAGCTTCTGGAACAAGGACGGGGTGTCTTTTGGAATCAACTCGCTCGCCTTCGTTCTCCTCTCGATGATGTTAGAGCATCTGGCATTCCAGGAAAGTCATTGGCAGATAACTTCACACGTCTGGCTTCCCGAATTCGCACTGTTGTCGATTCACCTGGTCCAGACCAGCATGAACTACTGTGTCGGCTCAATCTCGAACTGCAGAGTGTTGTCACAAATATTCGCGAGCTGCCTGGGTTTTCACGCTTTCTCCTTCCTTCCCTCTTCTCAGATCTTCGGTGTGCTGCAAGTGAAGGACCTGTGATAATTGTCAATGCGAGCCAGTACAGTTCTGACGCGCTAGTCATCATGCTCGGATGCGACCCCTTCCATATTCCATTGCAGATCACCCAGGAAGGTGTTCAAGATCTCTCACGAGAACTTCATACTTTGACTGCGCGTGTAATGAGGGCGGATGTGACAAGGGAGCTCGCAGCGTTTTTACGGAAAATATGGGATCAGATTGTTTCCCCCATCGTCGATTTCCTATGTACGACCTATCCACTTCGATCGCGCATTTGGTGGTGCCCCACTGCCGAGTTTTCTCTCTTACCCTTGCACGCTGCCGGTCCGTACAGGAAAGGTCAACGCAATCTCCCCGATCTCTACGTTTCGTCCTACACTCCAACCCTGACTGCTCTCATTCGCGCTAGACAGTGCCGGTTTGCAACGCAAGAGAGACGCTTTATTGCCATCGGTCAAGCCACGGCCGCTGGCGAGAGGGAACTGCCTTCCGTAGGTGCTGAATTGGTGAACATTGGCCAGCTCGTCCACGACCTGGTCCCCTTCACACATATTGATGGTGAAGCATCGTGCATCTCAAGAGTCGTTGAAGAGCTCGACAGAAATGAGTGGGTACATTTTGCATGCCACGGTCTCCCAGACAGGACCCAACCGTTCGAGTCAGCGTTTGCGCTCCATGACGGCCGCTTTACTATCCAGCGCATCATGGGGTGCGATCTGAAGAACCCCGAGTTTGCGTACCTGTCGGCATGCCATACGACTGTAGGTTACGAGGAGAGTCCGGATGAAGTCATTCATCTCGCTGCGGCAATGCAGTTCATTGGGTTCCGTTCGGTAATTGGCACGATGTGGGCGGTGGACGATGGGGAGACGAACAAGATCACGTCGACATTTTATAAGCATATGGTGGACGCGTCTGGGCGGTTGGATTATACCCGGGCGGCGTATGCGCTTAACAAGACGATGCGAACTGTGGACGTGCCGTTGGATCAACGGATTCTGTATATCCATCTCGGTGCCTAGGAGGACCCGGAGTGGCGTCACCCTTGTTCATTGTCTTGCTTTCTGTTGTGCGCACGCGCCGAGTTTCTCTGCACCGTATTGTAAACTAAATCATTTTCGGTGTTTACTCGTTGATAGGATCTCGAGCTGGACAACTCGGACTGGGAGAGTAGACATTGAAGCTGGGGGACCACCAACGAACTTTACGTTGAATGCGATCACCCTTTCAGCGTTCAGAAAATTCTTGACTGAACCTGACCGAACGTTTCCGTCACCAAGGTAGACACATACATTATTTTAAGAAGGATAGTATTTACCACAAGTAGGTACATGTAACAGTGTACCTGGTCACTAGATGCCATTCAGCAAGCAAGAGAGAACGTACCGACACACGATGCAATCCCCAGAGGAGCTGATCCTGTCGTCCTTCTTTGGACGTTCGTGTCTGCAATGTCGATGGCAGTCGAATGTGCCCCGTCATGATGTGAATCACGTCGCGTGATTCAATTACGTCCATGAAACTGAGGGTGTCTGGATGCCACCAGCGACCGTAGTCTAGAGTCGGAGGCGTGCCAAAGTGGGAAGACATTCGAGTTCGTTCTTGTTTTTCAGCAAAAAAGGAAACGAAGCACCAACCTGATTGGACGAGTCGGCGCAGTCCTCAGGTAGACGAGCCCAAACTGCTAGGGACCGCTTTCATGCGGCCAAAGTAACTTGCGAGGGGGATGATCGTCTTCATGTCTGTTGTCCGCGGGAGCAGCGGCGGGCGGTACGCCAAATGGGACCCATATCAGACCATCACGAAAGGTGCCTCAGCAAGGAGTCTACAGGAGGGCGGAAATGGCGTTAGGGCCGGTTCCTGCTGCGCCAGGTGACATGGTCGTGGGGGATAGTTTGTAGCGCCAGGGCCTGCCATGCAATCTTTGGGATCCGGAGCAGTAGCATCGTTCCACTTCTCCGAGCCTTGTCGTTCTGATACATACGTCCACGTAAGAGATGAAGAGGTCGTCCAGTCTGTATGGTTCTCGTTCCTATGTACGGTCAGCTTGAAAGGCAGCAGTAGGAGCAGAAGCATTCACTCTTGTGGATCGAGAACACGCTTCGAGGCGGGTGGCATAGGCTGATTTAGTCGTGTCGTGGAGATAGGCGGTCCTAAAGCTTGCGACATACTCTTCGAGCGTGTTTCCGCGGACCTATGTACAGCGAGATGTGTATACGTGCCAAAAGGACGTACCTCGCTGTCCTGGACGAACTTGTTGGCATCAGTATCCTTATCCAGAACCAACGTTGAACGCTCCCAAGAGACTTTGATGGCGAGTCATCTGAGGGCTGGCTCGCTGCGGCGGCGCAGACTCCCACACTGCGAGAACGTCCCAAAAAATTCTGAGCACCCATTTCCCAGCCACCACCAACAGATCAATGAGATCCATTGACTCATTCCAACCATTTCGAGTTAGTGACTTTGACTTTCGACGCTCGATCTCGAACTTCTGCAAGACTTCTGAGAGGCGGTACAGCCCTTCAAAGACGCACGAAAGGACTCGGAAGGCAACGATATTGAGTGCCTGAACTTCACGGAACACCTCCGGGCAGTCGGCATCTGGCAGTAGAGAGAGACTCCTTACAAAGCAACATTCATGTCTGCGGTCTCGTTCACAGTCCGTCGGCGACCAACCCCCTCAGACAGGCATTTCAAAGCTCTACCACGTCGTTTAGCCAGCGCTCGTAGTTCTGCCGCATGGAGCTCTCCAAAGACAATTGAACACTCGGACGAGGACGGAGAAACTGGAATCGTGTTTGCCAATGAACCCGGCGCAGACGTCGGTCATCACGACTCGAGTGACGAGGACAATCTCGCCGCTGGCGCGCTGGGGGACAGCGGTGCGTCGTTTGCAACCAGACTCACAAAGTGTTCTCACATATCACATCGGCTTTCTAGTTCGAAAAGTCCAAAAAAAAAAAGAGCGCCTGCCCAAGAAACGCCTCTCGCGATTCCATCGCAACCCAATCCAGATTGACGTGAAGCAGCGCGAAGACGCCGTGCAGCTTGCTCCCATGTCCAACTTGCATACTTCTCGCGCTGCGCCTTCCTCCGTCCCAGACTCTACTTTTGCGGTGCTGGTGCAGATCACTGGAAGCCATTTCGTCAATGGCAATGACCATGTTTACAAAAGGTGAGCAGAACTTCCCTGAGCGTCGAACAGTGTGATGGTTGCATAATAGCCACTACCAGAGACAAGTTAGCACTTGTTTTGCTTTATGCGGTACATCAAGAAGGATTCAGTGGCATGTTTCGTCAAATGGACCACCACAAGGGCCAGTCAGACGATGTAGGCTTTTATTTTGGGCATCACGATCGCAGTCAAACAATGTTTGCTACTTACCGGGATCATTGAAGAGACGACTTGCAGGCATGTTCATCGTCGTCTGCCATTGACATGTCGCTCAACTTTTTATATATAGGTTCATCACGGACGGTTCCGTCTCTTCATCAACGGGCATCAACATTACTCAGAAGTGTATCATTCTAGAGTCACGAAGATGCTACATGGAGTCTCGGTATGCCCGACCCGACATGAATGGCGGTCCACTTGGCATAGGTCATGGTCTATTTCCCGTCATGACTCGGATTCCGGTGATCTTGGGCAATCCCGAGTTACTTCCATCTTCCTTGGATGCCCGAATTGTCCAACTTCTACGAATCGATTGTGTGAGTACATACTGATTCTCGGACGAGGGTCTGCGATGTGCTACCGTCCTGCAAGGCGATTGCGGGGGTTCTCCACATTTTCCTCGAAACATACCAATTAGTATTCTGTATATGCATCCCATGTACACCAAGAAGGATATAGCAGCACTGGCTTCATATATATATCGTACATGCATCCTTGGTGGGCACGCAACTTGCCAATCGTCCCTTAGGCGACGTACGGACGCACCCGCAAAGGCAATCTGCATCCCACCTCACCTACCATCTTGGGCCGCGGAAACAGACCCCTCCCAATCTCAATCCTGGAATCAACGCCATCCCGCAGCTCGAAGACAAAGTTTTTGACGAGCACTGTCAATACCGCCTATCGTCCGCCCCCCGCGCGAAAAAAAAAAAAAAAGGCAAGGTTAGCAACGCACAACGAGCACCCCCACATCACGCACCTTCAACTCGGTCAGCGCAAAGTGCTTCCCAAGGCACGTCCTCGGCCCGTCGACAAACGTCAGCAAGTGCCGGTGTCCCTGGATTTCTTTCGCCTTGGCGGGTATCCCGTCCTCGCCTTGCGTGAGCCACCGACTCGGACGGAACACTTTGGCATCTTCACCCCAGACCGCGACGGATCGGTTCATGCATTGAATCGAGATGGCGACCAGCGTGCCTCGTGCGATGGACAGGCTGTTGACGAGGTCCCCTGATGCGGTGCAGACTGGTTCAGAGAGGGGGATAACGTCGTCTTCGATGGCCTGTGGAAAATGTGATGTGATACGGCGGATGGAGAGGGAAACTTCGATGGACCTACGATGCGGGTGAACTCGGTGACTGGGGGGTGAATTCGGAGGATCTCGAGGACGACAGCGTCGAGATAGGGAAGACTGTTCGATAGCTGGTCGTACGTCGGTTCTGCGCCGTGTTCGAGAAGCTCCGTTCGTAATATCGTCTGGACGTCTGGATTGCGGGATAGTTCGAGCAGTGCCCACTTGAAGAAAGGTTCGTAGAGGGATGTTGGATCCGTGATGTACTCACAGTTAAGCTAACTGGAGGAATGAGCAATGATTCCTTCTAAAATGAAATAGACGACATACCTGAAGCCGTTTCATACCCAGCGACAAGTAACGTTTTCATCTGCAAGACAACGTTAATCATGATGTAGATGCATGAATGATTGATTTGCCTGGGCCATGACTTCGTCTTTTGACAACTGGAACCCGGAAGTTGCTCCCTTGACTATTCTTCGGGTAAGCAAACATGCAAGAGTCACATGGAATGGTGACGCACTGAGAACCCCAATGATAGACCTCTCTTCCTTGCCACCGTCCACTCCCATCTCCATCTCTTTCTGCGTCTTGGCCAACAACACATTTGAGATCTCTTCCATGGCGATGTTGAGCTTCTGGAGTTGCTTCCTGCGTGGTGTGGGTACCAATGCGAGAAATGGGAATATTATTCCAAAGAGAACTAGAACCTTGTCAAAGGAGGTCATACGAGAAGACGTGGAAAACGAGTCAAAGACTTCGGTAACGCTCGCGCGGTTGCCTTCGAGTGAGGCAAAATCATGAGAGAAGCCTGCAAGACCAATCGTATCAAGCCTTTCACAGTAGTGATGAATGTATGCGTAAGAAGAGGTTCGTGTGGGACGTACGATATATGATTCATCCTTGAACAGTCGCCAATCAGACGCTGTGGACGTATGAAAGGATCGTGAAACGCACCAGTCCTGGACTTCGATGAGAGTGCTATCCCCACCAGTGTTGGCCTCAATCAGGGTCTCCCAAGCACCTTTCGCCTTGAAAGCAATTCAGCATTCAAGTTAAACCCATGAACCCTTCTAACCTTGTATGCCGAGTCGTAAAAAATTGGTGTCATCTGACGAATGGCGGTGATGCTGAAAGCCGGCATCAAAGATTTGCGTTGCCTGACAAAACGTTCGCGTTTGTATCTTTAAATTCGGGATGTAGTACCTCTTATGATCTTCTCCATGAGCCCACAATAGACCCTTTCCGAACTTGATATATCCGTTGTTTCATATGCGATATGAAACGTGTCGTGCGTCACGTACCATACTTGCCATTATTTTCTTGCTCGATGAGGTCTGAATATATGTCCACGTCTCTTTGCCATAGAAGTGTGCGATCGCCTTGGGATCACACAAGACGATCTTCTTGCTCCCAAGTGCGGATGGGATCGTATATGCCGGTCCATATTCTTTCGCCCACATTTCATATACGGCGCCTGAGTCCTCGGCATTGATAATGCGCTTTCCGACACCGTAGAGGAAGCTCTCGCCGGGTGGTCCTCGAAGGCGGGTCGTGCGAAGTCGCCGACGTGACGTGCGTAGCCATCGCAGGAGGGCCCAGGTTGCAACGCAAGCAAAACCGGCGTCGAATGCATACCATTGATAGGGACGAATTTGAGCAAGAACTCTGTTGTCGAGGATCTTCGACGTTGTCAGGATGAGTGACTCGATCATGGTGTTCTGGAAGGAGTTCTGTCGAGCGGTGTACCACTCTGCAGGTTACCTTTATTTGTCACCGGCCCCCGATGACAGTCCATTCTTTATGTGTGGGTCCGACAGTTCGCGCGTGCCATCAGTGCTAAAGTTTCAGGGTTGTCATAGCCTCTAATTCGGCTCCGAAGTTGACGACCGCCGTATTCCTTCCGTTGGTCACTGACAAAAGATCGATAAATATCGACGGAAACATGGACAGTATTGTACCTAGTATGACCAACTCATAATGCTGGTGTCAACTGGTGTACCGCGACGAACTTGGAGAATGAATTAACGAGGAGTGCCGCCGCTTACGTCGCCTGCCATCCGATTGAAGACTCGGACAATGCACCGTGACTGTCGACTCTGAAGGATAGAGCACCCATGCGCTGCATGAGACCATCATTAAATGTATCAAGAATATGTACCTGGCGTATACCTGGTGCGCTTCCACAAAGACGTTTGATCCTGTACCACCACGGTATGAATTAAGAAGGTACGCAGATTTTACTCTCAGTGTGGATAACTACTGTAGCACATGAGGTTGAGGTTGCCTGGCAGTTCAACAGCTACATGCACACGCAGCGTCTCTGGCCAAAGAAGTTGAGCAAGGCGCGGGACCAATTGCATGTCAATTCGCATTGACGAGGCGGTTGACCTTGATTGTGAAGTGCTGGGGCTTTGCCCGCCCGGCCATGCAGAACGAGATGTATCTTCAAATCAACTTGCAATCCGTCTCTACAATCACTACTAACAACTCAGAGGGATGAGGGACATTGAGGAAGCCATCATGCTTAGCTGAGAAGCCAAAAAATCTCCTGAAGCACTAGGTCAGCCAAGAGCCTGCTCAACAAGAGGGTCTCACGTGAGCATCTGGAACGCATTCCCGACGTATGCTGTATAGAGCAACAAGCTGGTCGGGTCTCCAATGGTGATTGCTCCCTGTAAAACGAGCGTGCTGCCTAGCATACATCAGCCGAAATGGCCTGCGTCTACAAAATCCCGACCTACCATATCCTACCAAGGATTGTCATGTTCCCACTCCACCCTGTGCTGCCGAAAAATATGCCAGACACGGTTGATGCGTTCGAGGAATTTGACTTGTTCTTGTGTATTTGCTTGAAGTGCACTGTCCGAAGCGCCGAGAGGGATTCTTGCGCAACCTTGGTCATTTCACCCACCACTCCCTGAGATACAGAGTACACATGAGAGAAGAAATCTTACTGCACCCAGTGATACCAGTGGAACAATGCCAAACGTTAACGATGTCAATGTTGGTGAGACATAAAACATGACACCGACTGAGATCAGAGGTAGACAAATGGGTAGATGAGAAAGCGCGAGTATACGCACTGGCACGTCCGACGGAAGACATGATGACAGCACGCAGCCCATCCGACAGGTTCTGAGTGACATTAGCACATGTAATCATTGAGCACGTCGCCGCTAGCACTCACCTTTCACCGACAATACTCAAGTGGCGCTTGGAGGGTGTGATTTTCGAGAGGTATCGTACCCTTGTGCAGCGGCTTGGCATAGTTGGTCGGCGTTGAGGTCGTCATTGCGTGGATGGTGGTGTGGTGAAGGAGGCATGTGTAGAAGACCAAGGAAGGATAAGCAGGTCTTCTCACTTGTACGCTTTACTCAAACCAACCGCCTCCACAACGACGCAGGCATTCTCATTGAGAGGCACCTAATTGAACGTGGTCTTCAGAATTTGATCCTTCGGGAGTCGGTGGCCCAAGCCCGCACCTTGGATAACCCCGTCAATATCTTTCTGTTTGCTGTACAACCAAATGATACTTACCAACGTTGACGACAACAAGATGAAGGTGATTCGCTGCGGCTGGCATCGGACGTTCACTAGAAAAGGGTTTACCAAGATCAGACAAGGAAATCTTCGTGGTGTCCAGGCCGCCGAGAGATAGTTGGGTTATTCTCGGGGATCTTGTGCAGCTCGAGTCTCTTGAGCCATGATCTTCCTCAAGTCGCAGACAATCACAGCAGATGAAAATCCTTTGATCATGCGGACCTGGCTGAGAAATCGACGGGAATCCCTAATACAAGTAGTATAAAGTCAACGTCAGAGAGTGGACCCAAACAATACCAAATAAGTAGTCTTGGACGCACTTCAAGAGACTACATACATCACCAAGCGCGGTGACTCCGAGTATACCCCATGTAAGTTACTCACCAGGCTCCAGCCATGGCACTCGCATACCACTGGTCCTGACGACTATCACCAACCAAGAATTTGAAAATCACATCAGTTCAAGTTAGTGACTATCCGATCTCGAACTTCTGCAAAAGTTCTGGGAGACGGCTTGGGGGAAATTGCCCTTCAGAGACGTATGAAAGTCCCGCACTCGGAGGGCAACGATATTGAATATCGAGGAGTGCGTGTCATACACTCCCCTGTTCTTTGACCATAGAATCAGCCACACTGTCGTGTCGGCGTTCTCACTGTTCTCAAGGTTGGAGGTGCCTTTGTGCCGTTGGATTTAGGTGACCCGACTCTCTAAAAGGAACTCGTGATCGCCGAATAGGGAATCGCAGAGGTACGGGTTGGGATATGGGGAACTCGCTTGTACGTGTTTCGCCCAACTCCTCGACCCAGCCCCACTGACACCACCACCACCACCACGATCACGATCACATTATTGACATAGCAACGCGACGATGGGCGACGACGATGTTGTCGTCTACACTGCGACACGAGTGGCAGCTCGTGTAGCACCGCCCTCTTCGACCAATAGTGACGCGTGTGCCTCACGCCCACCGCCACCAGAATTAGGGTAGCATCGTAAAGGCCACGGTGACTTCGCGTGCGCCGATGAGGGCGGCAAGGGCGACGCGGTGTCGTCATCGGTAATACGATACACGAGGACGAGGGAGACAACAAGCCTACGACGGGCGCGCCCACAATATTGGTGGTGATGTATGTACCGACGATGTCAATGACATATGGTGACTAGGTACACTGTTGCATAGTACTACTGTTGATAAATACTGTGAGATCTGACTCATGTCTCTGGACCCCTCCCTCAGCGTTTGCCGCCGGGAAGGCCAGCCTCAGTCCCTGCGTTCCCAGTCCGAGTTGTCTAGGGCTGAGCTCGAGATTCATACCCATGTGCGGGATATCAACAAATTAATTACTGTACGACATGGTGCATAGAAATTCGACGTGTGCGCACAACGCAGAGCAAGAGAGCGAACAAGGCTTCGGGTCCACCTAGGCACCGATATGGACATACAGAATCCGTTGATCCAACGGCACGTCCACAGTCCGCATCGTCTTGTTCAGCGCGTACGCCGCCCGGGTATAATCCAACCGCCCAGATGCGTCCACCATATGCTTGTAAAATGTCGACGTGATCTTGCTCGTCTCCCCGTCGTCCACCGCCCACATCGTCCCAATCACCGAACGGAACCCGATGAACTGCATCGCCGCCGCGAGATGGATCACTTCATCCGGACTCTCCTCGTCCCCGACCGTCGTATGGCACGCCGACAGGTACGCAAACTCGGGGTTCTTCAGATCGCATCCCATGATGCGTTCGATCGTAAAGTGGCCATCGTGGAGCGCAAACGCCGACGCGAACGGTTGAGTCTGGTTGGGGAGACCGTGGCATGCAAAGTGTACCCACTCGTTCCGGGCAAGCTCTGCGACGACTCTTGAGATGCACGATGCTTCACCCTCGATATGTGTGAATGGAACGAGGTCGCGGACGAGTTGACCAATGTTCGCAAGTTCAGCTCCTACGGAAAGCAGTTCCGTCTCGCCAGCGGCATTGGCTTGACCGATGGCAAGAAACCGTCTCTCTTGCGCTGCAAACCGGCACCGTCTAGCACGGATGAGAGCAGTCAGGGTTGGAGTGTAGGACGAAACGTAAAGAGCGGGGAGATTTCGTTGACCTTTCCTGTACGGACCGGCAGCGTGCAAGGGTAGGAGAGAAAACTCGGCAGTGGGGCACCACCAAATGCGTGATCGAAGTGGGTAGGTC
>JBBPJL010001031.1:0-11676 GCA_038088675.1 Xanthoconium separans
CTGGTGCAACGTTGCTCTGGGTGGTATCAAGCCACTCAGAGTGAAAGTGACAGAGACAGTAGCTCCAATCACTCTCAATATAGTGACTTTGAACCTGAGGTGGATCAACACTCTCCACTCCCGATACATTCTCTATTGGACAATGAAGATCAAGAACAGACTGTTACAGTTTTATGATTGGCGCATTTATTTTCCTCTTGTTTTTTCGAACTCTTTCACTCCTCATGATAGGGACTGCCCTTATCCGATGTCTTCTGAATTATCCCTTACAATGCTGTACTGTCACTTGGCGACTCTTCCCAAGTATGACACCTGTTTCTTCCTGCTCGCTGACATTCCGCTCTTCCGGACAGCAGGACTCCACTTTTCTTCTGATTCCTTCTCTTCTGTTTTGTTCCAATTAGTGGAACACTTACCTTTCCTATGGGACCCGATGGTCCGTGCTAAAGTCTTGCATCATATAAATACTTGAGTCTTGTACTTGTAAAACCCAATCTAGTTCTATGCAATTCATACCACGTTTACTGGAGTTCCACTTGTTCAAAGTCCCCTTCTTCTCGCCCATGTCTTTCTTCCTTCCCAGTATGAAGAACTAGGACTTTGCGTCGTCACAAGAGGACCCTTCACTTAGGGTTGAGTACAACATCAACGACTTCGCTTTGCTTAAGTCATCGACTATCAAACAGAACATTGCTTAGCTCTTGTTCCGCTCTCTACAACTGTGTTTACTCCAGTTGTCATGGTAAGTGTAACAAAAGAACTAGATTTCTGATCAGGCCCTGTTCCTCAACAGAAGGCCCTGCCCATCATATTGTGGTTTTGCGCTCCCTCATCTTCACCAGAACCCTCTACCAGTGTGGATCCTTCTGATCCTTTACCACCTTCGTCTGGATTACCTGAACTTTGGAGATTATTAGCCGATCACCCAGATTATCTTCCCCTCCCAAGAAAACTTAGTTCCCTTGACAAAAAAGGAACCTATAAACGAGCCCAGGAGAGAGTTAAAGAGCGAAATATCACAGAAGGAAGATTACCCTACGCCTTTCCACCTCACCCCATCCCATCTTTTGCTCCCCGTACCCCAGGCCCATCTCGTAGACCAGAACCAACACCGGTACATATCCCAGAACCTGCTGTTGAGGAAGAAGAAGACAGATTCGCCCCCATTGATTGGGACGCACCAGCTTCCCTGGTATGACCCAAACGAATCCCTCTTCCTCCTGACCCAGAATCAGACTCTGAAGACGAGATGCCAGAATTGAAAGCCGGATTACCTGATGAATTCTCCGGAAACGGCATAGATGCCAATTGGTGGCTTCATGCCATGGATGTGTACTTCACCATCAATCCAAAGTACAATGATGAAGCCAAAATCGTCACTGCCCTGAACAGGATGAGTAAGGGCAAAGGAAGAACATTCTCCAAGGGATACTACGAGTGTATGGCTAAGAAACTAATCCCAGAAACAGACCAAACCTGGGAAAAGTTCAAAGCCAATTTCAGGAGCATGATGTCCATCCATGATGAGGCATCTTCAGCTAGGAGGAAACTCTATGCCATCCGCCAAGGACCTAACACTGAGGAAGCATATAACAAATTCGCTTCTGAGTTCAAACTCCTGGCAGCTTAGTCTGGGATCATCGATCAATCCGCTCTTTGCGAAACCTTCAGTCGAGGAGTACACGATGATCTTATGCAAAAAGTACTAGGCTCAAATGAAGAACCTCTCACTGTAGATGAATGGATCAAAGTGGCCGGGAAATTTGCCCGCCAAACTGAGCGCATCAGGGATATCCGAGGAAGGAGACCCGGATTTGGAGGATATGGAACTACCTCCACCAATACTTGTGACCCCAATGCTATGGATGTTGACTACATCCGACTGTCCCCAGTAGAAAGGGCCAAACTCATGAGAGAAGGCAAATGCTTTATATGCAAGAAACCCGAATGTTCTACTAGGAACCACAAAGACAACCGTAAAGGATCCGGAAACTGGAGATCTGGACCTCGCTCAGAAAAACCTCTGCCATGTCCACCCATACAAAATCGGGTTGTCGAGGACAAACCCGCGGAGAAAGAGGAAAAAAATGAGGCGATCAGGATGATAGAACAACTGGTTGCAAAAGGACATGGAGTAAAGGAAATGGCTGAATCCCTTTGAGAGATATACCTAGAAGACCCACCAACCTATCAAACTAAGGACACTCCCATGGAAGGAATCAATCAAACCTGGACTACGCCCAAAAAGAGCGCAAAGCTCTCGGAAGAAAGGGTAAAGCAGCGACTCAAGGATTTTTAGACAGGCACCAAGGACTGACTACTCAAACGCCTAGAATGAACCCCATTGTAACTACTGTAGAGGAAAAGTCAATTTTAATACCTCTACAAGTATCAGCAATGGGGGGAGTTCACATTGGACAAACCACTGCCTTGATCAACTGCGGAGCAACATCCTGTTTCATGGATGAAGCATATGCACGAAGAAACTGATTCCCTTTCTTCCGACTTGCTGAACCTCGGGAGGCATATAATGTGGACGGAACTATTAACAGGTCTGGGACCATCTGCTACCGCACCCGAGTCACCATTTACATCTAAGGAATTCCCCGGAATCAAGACTTCTTCATCATTCGATGCGGAAAACAAAACATGATTCTAGGAATGACCTGGCTCACAGAGGTCAACCCCCTCATTGACTGGTCCTCGGGAACCGTGGAAATAAGCGGCAACTCCCGTCTTCCCTCTCGACGACAACCTATACATCAATGATACCTTCCAAGAGCCATGGGACTAGATATGGACAATTGCATCAAACATCGCATCTACAAAAGAAAAGGATTGGGAGAATACCTCCCAAAGAAGGAGTGGATACGTCGAACTACTCTTTCAACCCAGCTTGCTCAGAAAGTCAGTACAAAGAAAACCGAGCTTCCTAAAGAATATGAAAGGTATAAAAAGTCTTCAAGGAACCTTCCAACAAATTACCTCCCAAAAGAGCTTTCGACCACAAAATCAAGCTCACTAAAGACTTTGTACCCAAATGAGGAAAAGCTTATCAATTAAATCCGGTGGAACAGGAGGCCTGTAAAAAGTTTATTGAAGAACATCTCGCCTCGGGAAAGATAGAGCCATCCAAATCTCCACAGGCGTCGCCATTCTTCTTTGTCCAAAAGAAGGATGGAAAACTTTGTCCTTGCCAGGATTATCAATACCTTAACTCCCAGACAGTGAAGAACACCTACCCTCTACCCCTCATAGGCAATCTTATCAATAAACTAAACGAATTGGAGCTGTTCACCAAGATGGACGTACAGTGGGGGTATAACAACATTCGAACCAATCCTGCGGATAAATGGAAGGCCGCTTTCATGACTCCTTATGGGCTCTACCAACCAACGGTGATGTTCTTTGGGATGTGCAATTCTCCAGCCATGTTCCAGGCCTACATGAATGATACCTTCACCGATATGATCGCCGAAGGATGGTTAGTCATCTATATGGACGACCTCCTTATTTACTCTAAGAACGATCCAAAGCTACATGAAGAACGGACAAGGAGAGTATTGGCTCGAATGGAAGAACAAAGGCTCTTCCTCAAATTAGAGAAATGCACTTTCACTGCAAAAGAAGTTGAATACCTCGGCATGGTGGTAGGAAATGGAAAAGTCCAAATGGACAAAACCAAGGTGGACGCCATCCGGGACTGGAAACCCCCTCAGTCCATAACGGCAGTCCGATCCTTTCTCGGGTTCTGTAACTTCTATCAGAAGTTTATTCCTGGATTTTCCGATATTGCCCGACCACTCAATGATCTCACCCAGAAGACCACAAAGTGGGAATGGACAACTATCCATCAGAAAGCCTTTGAACAACTATGGGACACCTTTTTACATCGCCCCGTCCTCACTATGCCAGACACAACCAAACCCTTTACCCTCATGACCAATGCTTCCCTTGTCGCTACTGGAGCTGTCTTAATGCAAAAAGATGACAATGGAGACCTCCACCCATGCTCCTATTTATCCAAAACCCTCTCTGAAGCAGAAAGAAATTACGATATCTACAATAGAGAACTTCTCGCTGTTATCCATGCCTTGGAGGAATGGAGACATTATCTCACAGGCACCGAACACGTGGTTACCGTTCTAACAGACCACAAAAACCTTACCTACTTTCGACAACCATAGAATCTGTTGTGTTGCCACGCCAGATGGCAACTTTTCCTTCAGGAATACAACCTGGCCTTCCAACACTGCCCAGGATCCCAAATGGGCCCAGCCGATGCGTTGTCCCGACCAGAAGGAGTCGTTACAGAGTTGGACAACATGGAAAAAGTGCTTCTCCTGGAACAACTCTTTATCCGGACTATCAATGCCGAGTTACAGTCAAAGCTCCTTGCATCCACCCCATCGGATCCCCTAGTCCTTGAACGGTTAAAACTTCTCAGCACGGACCACGATAAGGTCCTGCCTACACGGTTCAATAACCCCATGGATTGGGCTTATACCGACGGTGTTCTTTACTACAAGGGATGTGCATACGTACCAGACATCCTCCTTTGCCGTCAGCTAGTGAAAGAATGCCATTCCTTCCCACTCAGCGGACACAATGGTTATTTCCGCACCATTGCCTCCCTTGAAAAGGACTATTGGTGGCCCGGAATGACAACGTTCATCCGCAAATATATCTCTGGCTGCGCCACCTGCCAGGCAAACAAGGTTCAAACCCACCCTACTGTCCCCACTCTTTCTCCTATTGCCTCCACCGCCACCCGACCGTTCCAACAAGTATCTGTTGATCTCATCACCAGACTACTGACCAGCAACGGCTTCGATTCTGTCATGGTCGTGGTAGACCATGGACTTAGTAAGGGGGTGATTTTCGAACCTTGCTCCAAAAGCATTGATGCCGCAGGGGTGGCCAAAATCTTTTTCTCTTCTGTCTTCAGACACTTTGGTTTACACGACAAAGTGATCTCGGATCAAGGTCCTCAATTTGCCTCTGCCTTTGCTATTGAACTCACCAGACTTCTCCAATATGACATAGCCCTTTCCACTGCGTATCATCCTCAAACTGATGGGGAAACGGAACGAGTAAACCAAGAACTGGAAACATATCTATGGATCTTTTGCAATGGAGTTCCACAAAAATGGACAAATCTCCTTACTTCGGCCGAATTTCATCACAATTCTGCACGCCACTCCATCACCAAACAAACTCTGTTCTTTCTGATGATGGGATACAAACCCTGCTCTTATCCTCCCCTAGGAAAGACCTTTTTACCTGCTTTAGAACAACGAATGAACCCTCTTGAAAAAGCCCGAGAAGAAGCCATTGCTGCGCACGACAAAGCTAGGCAATACATGGCTGAACAAATCATGTCCAGATTCGTTCCTTGGAAAACCGGACAGAAAGTATGGCTAGACTCCCGAAACCTTAAACTAAGATACCCCACCCGAAAACTTGCCCCTCAAAGGGAAGGACCCTTCAAGATCACCCAAGTACTTTCCCCAATTGCCTATTGTCTCAAACTTCCTCCAACATGGAAAATCCACGACATATTCCATGCTTCCCTCTTATCCCTGTACAAGGAAACCGAGGAACATGGAGAAAGGCTCGCTTGGGCATCACCTGTCATGTTCAGCACCGTTGACGATGCCCCTCTATGGTTCTACTCATCGCCTGCATGCTCCGTGGGGCTCCTGGTGGCAAATATTGAGGTAGTGCGTCCTTTCCTGACGATACACTCATCTCTCACACCCGTAGCATGTCCTCTGGACCCATGGAAGTTGCATGGTAGGGCCGTTTTGCCATGGGACTCATCTGGGTCATGTGGTTATCATTCAGGTGCCCTCTCCTCACCCTGCACCTAGCTTTCATGTGCCAATTTTGATGTGTCCCACAAGGTTGTGGGCCTGTTTCTAGGGTCCTTGTCGCTTGCCCTTGGATACACCTGGTAAGTGCCGACTGTTTGCCTTGATGGGAGCTTCATTGGGTGAGTCCTCCTTCAACCCTTCAACCCTTCCCTCCGACCTCTTGTACTGATGATCTGACGTGTTTGGCAGTTCCTTTTTTTTGTTGGCACGTCCTCAACATCCTTGCTATCTGCCAACCCTCCCATCATGGGAACTTCCGTTCGACTACATGACACTCTCGATCCCCTCGCCTCATTGTCCTTTTACCCTCATGCTGGTCAAGCGACTCTGTGGGCTTGTCCGAGTGACACTCGTCATCAACGGTCACATTTTTGGTGGCTTTGGACAGGATGGTAAGATTCGTCATCTCGGCCGCTGCGTCTGGGTGTCTACGTGACATCCTGGTTGCCATTGGGTGGCCTGGGTCCACGCGATGTCAATTGTGTGGTTGTGGGATGCACTTTGTGCACCCCTGTCAGTTTTATGCACATTCTATGTAGGTCGTTGACTTCAGGTAGTAACCAAGTACATTGTCATTGAATTCCAAAATTACATACAGTACACAGAGATGACACGTATGAGTCACGGGGCGAACAACGACGGTAATCGTACATGAAGTCATTCAACATTGAGATAGCGTTGGGCAAAAGAGGAGGATGGTATTGATCTACGCTTGATACATGGTTTCGTCCAGAGCGGCATGCTTAGAAGACGAGTCCACATGCATATGCTCAGACACAGTGGAACCTGAGGTGATAGCGACGCCCTCGGTCGCTCTGTGACATTTTAGAGCGGGTTCTGGATATCCATATTAATTGTACACATCAAAAGCGATTATCATAATAAAACCTACTGGTCAGCCTGGCTTGGTGACATGATTCGACAGGAACGTCTGATGTGTGATCATCCCTGGAACCGGCCGACGATGTCGTTGCTGCACGCTCACACTTCTTTGATACCACGTCCATCCCCTGACAAGGAGGTAATCTTACAAAGTGAGTTAGTGATTGAGCTTCCGAGTCGTGATGGGAATCAAACCCATCCTGTAATGTTGTATAATTCCTGATCATCTCCGTGATGTCCCTGAAGTAGTCGTTGGACAGGTTGACATCTTCGTCTACTTCTGTGAGGTCGGGGAGCACCTTTCTTGCAGGAAGTTGGTGCTCAGGCGTGTCAGGAATGAGGATGACTATAACGGTTGGGTGTCAGTATAGACGGGCATATGTTACTGAACCATGCATTCCAAGCATAGTCTGGAATGCGTGGTAGACAGAAATGTGTTCACGTGATGATGCCAATCGCACATTTGGATCGCATGGCAGAATGTGCAGTAGCGGGCGTAGTGAACAGGAGAAAGCGGTAAGACGGACAACTCACCATCAGTTCGTTGTAGTTCCAACTGGTTGGGAGGAGGAGTCTTTTCAATGACAGACCTAGCTTTGGTGGTCTCCTGGACGGTTAGATCGACAATGATCTGCTGACGTACAATGGTGAGCGTCAGAGTGAGAACGTTGTAACTTAGTAATCCACATGCCTTCAGGTCTGCATTATCGCCGTCATCCCACTTAACACCTGCACCATCCTGCCTTTCGCCTGTTGGCAATCCAGCTGATACTTTGTCGTGAGCATTCGGGACTGTGTTGTCCTGTGCTTTGACATCGCTCTCGCTCACAAGTGAACGGGCTGCCTCATGTTCCACCTCTCCCAGCAACGATTCAGTGACGTCCTTCTCGACATGCTCGATCTTTGCAAATCGAAATTGGTTCGCTGCCTCTGCCATGCCTTTCTGTTTGCAAGCTTCAAGCCATTCCGCATACATCGTTGCCAACTGTTGGAGATGCGAAACTGAAGCTCCATGGCTCATGATAGCATCCGCAGGTCCCAAGGATGGCAAGACACCCATAGAAAACTTTGTGCCAACGTCATGGCTGAACGTAGTGTCAGATCTGAACTTGATATGCAGGCGCTGAGTGGTGACCATCGCATCTTCAGGATCGACATTGACGGTGTGTGTCCCTTTCGTCCTTTGGATGTATGTGTTCAAATTTAATTTCTGAGCTTTCGTTCACAGATAGATGCAAACGTTCAATCAGGTGGATGTTTGCGAGTCGGGTGACGTGCACAACTCACCTCCACGAGATTGAGCAATGCGTCTGCTACGCCCTCGTCGAGCCGAGGATTGTCCGTTGCTTGTGCACGGCTGGTCGGATCACGCCAAGCCACCCAAAGACTTTGAACGACGTTGACCACCCTCTGTATGTCCTGCTGCTGCTCTGAAAGGAGTGTCTCCCATTTCAATGCCAACAGCTCCTGTTTGCTAACGTGGGCAGCTAGCTGCTCACTGGGGGCAAGCACGGCATATATGCCATCTGGCCAGGTGATCATACCTTTGGGGGGCAGGCCGCCTTCGGTCAAAACCACGTTCTCTGGTGGAAGCACTGCTCCTTGAGAAGACGTCCCGAGTATGTGCTCCAAGGTCGTTTGCCACATCTCACTCATTTCACCAGGATCCTTTGGCACGAGATATGGCATGACAATGTCCTGTGCATGAACATGCAAGGTCATCACGCCTCCGAATGGATGGCAGAGGATTAGCTCGTGTCGGTAAGATATGATGGTGCTCGCCTTGGCGAGTGCAGCCACTGCAAACGTACGCATCACTCGCATGAACGTGGCTGTCGGTACTGCTTTCCATTCCCAGCTCGTCCCCTCGACAAGACCGAGGCCTCGCTTTCCAGCAAATGAAACTGTCTTCCCAAGGCGAGAAACCTTCTTCCAGGGCATGAAGAAGTTCAGAGGTGAGCGATTGAAATCCAGCTGGGCCACTTTCTTCTGACAACCATCGTCCTTGCTTCCTGCGATCAACGTGTAGGTCTCAGACCATTTGGTATGTTTGGAGACCAGAGCGATCATCTTGCTCTTCTCCTTCTCGCGTTGAAGGCGTGCCCATTCGTGTCTATCCTCGATCTCGGAGTCATCACCACTCTCTCCATCAGAATCGGACCAGCTCCCATCGTCATCGTCATCGTCTTCGGTCTCGTCATCATCGTCATCATCTTCTTCTGTGGTGTCGTCACGATAGCGGGACACCCTCACCTTCTTCCCTCCCGCTTTCTCTTTACCCTTCGCTGTTGACTTGAGTCTTTGCCCTTTGCCTTTCGCAACCACACCTTTGGATCGCTTTCCATGACCGGACCCTTTCCCTCCTCCCTTGGACAACTGTTTGATGGTGGCAAGTGCGTGATCCAATTCCTTCATATTCATTCCAGCAGTGGTGACTCCGAACACTGACAGTAGTGCCTTCTGCATGGTCAACCATGCTGGAACTGCAGCCTCACGCAATTGCAATTCCAGGTTGACAAACGATCTGTAGTCGTTCCATATCATGAATACGATCTGTGAAAGAACGAATGATGCCCCCACCCCACGTACGTTAGCACATTTTGTGGCAACCGCGCGTGCTACTTACCAAACGGACCACAGTACGTCGGTGTTTCTCTTTGATGTCACGGTGGCCCAAAATACTACACACCATCGCTGTGGTGGCAGATCCAGGGGACCAATACTTTCCAATCACGGAGACCATGTCGATCATGGATTCCCACCAGCGGGAGAACTGGGATGTCAAAATGTAAGTACGCAAATCATTGTACAAAGATGGATCACGTCAATCGTGCAATATTTGAACCATCAGAAATGCGTGAACAATCAAAATGGTGTGTATCGTAGCCATCCATCCATCCACACTGTGCGTGTGCGTGTGTGGGACAAGACAACGATAACACACATTCCTGTACCCGTAGAAAATGTGCAGTGTCGTACAACACATCCCCACCACACCTCATTTCAATGTTTCATGAGCAGCGTGGACCACGTGATCAGGTATCGTCGTCCCCCGCCCAACCATGGCTTCTGCACATTTAATCGAGCTCTAGAAATGTGCAATAACTGTAACACAGGCATTTGATACAAAAACGACACCCGTGATGATGGAACAAAGGAACAAAGGAGTGACCAGCAACACATGTGTGTACCTCTACAATGGCATTCAGTATCACCTCAAGTTGTTTCAGCATGTGGTCGTACACGCTGCGTGTCATGAAGGGTAAGAGTTGCATTTTCTGTTGCGCTGCCTGGGTGCCATATAGCCAACGTAGGACCTTCATCTTCGCAACGCAGGAGTCAAGTGACTTGGTGAGTTTCTCATCATTGTCTTCATTCCCATCACCAAGGATCATCGCTATGATTTCAGGTAGATCGGTGATCAATTGGTCAATGTAGGCTAACATGCCTTGTTTCCAACAGTGAGACGAATGGTTTGCAAACACACCACTTGCGTCTGATGTGCCTCCGAGGTGTTCTATGAATGCAGTGTCCATGCACTGCCTGATGGCATACACAGCCATGGTCGCACTGCCCATTGTCGATGCGGTCGCACCCATTTTGTAATGGATATCCACCGATTTCTGAGATGCCGCTTTCGTGGCAGGCTTGCTGTTCCCGTATTGTGTGGCCAAAGTCCTATCCAGCTCTTCCTGGTCGATGTCCAGATTGTTGAAGCACATGCATGTCATGTGCTCCATCTGCATCACCATGTATGAGATAATCTGTCGGGTGTTGAGGGTGAGTGTTGTTAGCATCCCAGATTCGACGTAGAACTCACACCACCGGATGGACTGAGCAGCGCTTTCGATAAACAACCAAGTTTCATCGTCGTCCTCCCATCGGACATGTGCATCCCCATCGGTTCGATGCATTCAACAAACTCCCAAACGTACTCTTGAGACAAAAGCTTAGCCCATTTGCGCGGATTTCCAGATATGCTTTCCTTTTGTTCAATGTCATGGTAGGTTTGACCCTTTGCTTTCATGGTACAAAACATGTGTAAAAATCCTTCTTCAGGCGTTTCGTGGTATACATGCTTGCTTTGATTTTCTGAGAGGTATAGTCCATGCACAGTGTTGATGGCATCTACGAGAAATAATGGACCCGGTGAGAATCAGTTCGTATTCGTGCTAGCCACTGCGCATTTTCACAGGGCTTCGAAATGTGCAATAGAACATCCAGAATCAGAGTCTCGAGTACTCACCAGAATCGTACAGTACAACGAGCCACTGTCCCCCTAGTGCGAGATAGCTACGCAGTTGGTCTCACATCAGTTTGCGTTTTTGATTCTCCTCGTCAATTTCTGCCTTATTGACATCATCGCTATCCTTCTTCTCTAGTTGCTCGTGCTGCTCGCTCAGTCCATTGAGTTGTTTCCTGGTGAGCTCAGCCCATTGCGCGAGAGCGCGCTGATGATGTTGTCCCCCTGCAGCATGTAATCATTTCTTGCCCACTGCGTCCTTGGACACCTCCAGCATTGGTAACGATCGAAGTGGATCGCCTTTTTCAGGGTACGTGGCTGCATATGACCCGGTGGTGACGTCTGATTTTCTGACCACATGTCATATCCCAGAAAACCTCTAAGTCCAACCCTGAACCCCGAAGCCTCAAACTCCGTTGCCCCGCACCGAACCCCGTCTCAGTCACTTCGGACTTTCACTACCCCGCTTGGAGTTTACCTTCAAGTATAAACTCTTCTTTACTTCGCTCCTCTTCTTTCGTACTAGTATACATTTTGTTCTCGTAACTAACCTGTGCCCCGCCTATCGTTGCACCGCCCCGACAAAGTGCAACCCCAAGCACAGCTCCGGCTTTTCGATTACCATACATTCTTGACTTCGTGTACTTACTAAGATCCTTTGTCATAACCCCGAAC
>JBBPJL010001032.1:0-11676 GCA_038088675.1 Xanthoconium separans
GACGCCAAGGGTGCCGTCGTCGCACCCGAGCAACACGAGCCAGAACACATCCGATTTTGATCCATGGCTCGTACGCTTGATTTTTCTTGTTCCTGCTGCACGCTTGCTGTCCCGTTTATTCTTGATTGCTTGATGCGTTGTATTCTTCCATGGTGATATCTGATATATGCACTTTTTTTTCTCATCGAAGCCAAGTCTTTTCTTTTAGGCTCGCTTTTTTGGTCCTGATTGTACAAATATAATATGCATGTATGAAGGCGTGAAAATCGGACAGTTTGTTCTCGGATAAATTTCGCTCGCTTGTGGCAAGCTCTCATCGGTTGAATCGAACGTAATCGCATGGTTTCCCAAGAAACGGCAAGAAACGTTATACAGTCGACTCTGTAATAACCCACACTCCTCGGGAAGGCCCTTGGAGTGGGAGAGTATGGGTTGTCAGCGAGGATCTCTGGTGGAAATATGGCATTTGGGAAACCCAAAATCTATGGGTTATCGGAGAGTATGGGTTAAATGACGTATGGGTTATTACAGAGTCGACTGTATCACCTCATCCAAGATTGTCTTTGCCAATTTAACTTTGATGCCGCCGCGCGACTTTGAAATGGGTACTTGATGTTCTACCCACGGGTTTCGAGTCAATGATTCAACGGCAATACATGAACCCTGTTTTGCCGAGCCATGTGATAATGCAGTTCATCGAGACGCGACGTGCAGCACACAAGCGTTATCCTTTGAACGAAAAAAAGGTGTACGCACACCATGATCATGACCCGAACGCCTTGCGGCGGACCGCCCCCCCAACTGCCCCTCTCCGCGTGGGTACCGGGAGCACCCGACACGAACAGGAACAGACACGCTCGACTGGATATAAAACGAGCAGCACAGAGATGCGAGCATACCGCGATCCCTCCGACGGAGCACAATTCCCCCATCTCTCCCTCCCTTCGAACAAGGGGGACATGAGCCACGGCATGCGTGACGTTTGTGCCGCGATCATGGGCGCGACGTGCAGACGGCATCCGTGCACCTTGAGATAACAAGAAGCAGAAGCAGTAGACGTGTTCCAAGCGGTCCAATCGTTTTCATGCACGCGGAGTCGCCGTTGACGAGACTTCTGGAAGAGGGGGTACATAGGACAAGCGGTGACGATCCGGGGAGGTCGGCAAGATGGGGGCAATATACGTGATAATGCTACATTTTGGCCTGCACATTCTAGAATGTCGTAGAAGCAGAAAGAAAGTTGTCGCCCTTGCTACTGATGCCGCCGGCACTCCTTGTCCGACGCCATCAAAGGGATGACTCGATTGATGCCATCGATGGATGGGACCAATTTGTCGGGGCAACAAAACACGAGGCGGTAGTCTGTCACATTCCGCTATCTTTCCCTGTCTATCAAAGTTTAGTTTTGGACGAGGACAGAAAGGGCATGATTTTTCGTACGATTGCATAAAAATTCATTGCCTTCGATTTTGCTCGTCCCCCTTCTGATTTTCACGATCAATGGTAGGTTCCAGCGTGGTGATGATACTGCCCTAAGATCTACTAGCCGCAAAATTTCCCAGTGCTGCCGAGTAGGGTTTGCTAGGAAATATAGATATATTGGGACTTGACCAAGCATCATGAGTATTATAACACCACAAAACGGTGATTCCACGTTCATGGGTAGTAATACCCGCGGTCAGAAGACCCTACGGGTGGCGTCCTGTTTCCTCACGGAGGGGTATAAGCGGCATTCCAGGCTGTACTCCGAGATAACACGACCGACCAGGGGACGAAAGAACGTAAATTGGGCAGCATACGTGTTCCATCTGACCGTTCCATCTGACCGTTCTTTGCAGCCGTAAGTGGGAATTTAGGTACAAGGCGTGGCGACAGGACGTATTCTCTGCGAACTGTTGCTACAGAGCGCTCTAGAAGCGATCGTCTAGATTGTGCAGGTCACTTGCCCGCCAAGATGCGGCAAGCACCGACCAAGAAAGGACCATCCTTGAGTTTTGTTCTTTAAGTTCCCAAAGCATGCACGACAAGGCGCACGCATTTGCGCGAGTTTCACAAGTAACGCAATGTATGTTCATGTAGCCTATATGCGACCATGCGTCTTTATGGGTTAGTTCTGAATTGGACTAAACTACTGACCGTGAGTCAGGAGATTTTGCGCCAGAGGTGCGTGGCGCTAGTCTGATGCTTGTGTTGGTCAAATACTGCAGGAATCGTTGACCTATGTTTTCTCTGTGCAGTCTCCCGAGCGCACCGAATATACCATTCAAGATGCTTTCCGAGTATAGTCAGTCAGTACTTCGATGTTGCCTTCTGGACCGCCGGTGGCTGACCATGCTCGCGTGCGTCTTCTCGTGCCTGACCGTTTGACTTGTTCCAGGACCCCACCTTGGCAAGGACCTCACCTTGGCACGGCCTTGGAGTGTCTTGCTCCGACTGGGAAAAAACCATTTACGAGAGGTATCGGATGATCATTCTTCCCCTTGCCCTTGAACTTCCATCTAATGGCATCTGCTCTCTCAAAGCGACAAATAGACACAGGGAAGAAATTCACAAGACCTGCGATGACAAGGTACCTCGAGGCCAGCCACGTTTGCCGACACCGACGAGACTTGAGTAAATGGAGTACCAACGCGTGCTCCGAAGCTTCTGTCTGGAACGTTCTGTACCGAAACGAACCGCCTTGGACTAGCTTGCAAACCTTGTCCTGAATGTCGAGATGGGCCATCGCCGCGTCTGAAGAACGGTGATGGTACGCCCTCACAACACTTGCCGTGGTTCTGCGTACCAGCACTCGAGTAAGGACATGACTGCCAGAACGCGCGCGGCGACTGAAGCTGAAGCCACTCAGCGGGCCGGCCCGGGCCCGACAACTCGTACGTGGTTTAAACTCCAGCTCTCCTGGTGAGCGGTAACTACATGTTTACCATGCCAGATAACCCAGCCCTGCGCCGGCTCTACGTGAGCACACAGAAGACTCGTGCAACGTTTCCAAGGACGTAGTAGGTTCCAGCCCTCGGTAACACCCGGACGTCACAGTCATCTGGCACGCTTCGGAGTTATCAAAGCCTTGCCCTCAGTCAGTGAAATATTTGCAGAGATCGCCGCTGATGAATCGGGTCCCGGTATGATGGACCACGCCAGATGAAATCCCAGTCTAACCAAAAAGTCGTTTTCATTGTCGCAGATCAAAAAAAACCCAAATGTAGCCATGATCTCTCAGCCGCAGCGCCGCTCAGGCTCCCAGTTGGCAACTTGAACAAGACAGCGTCGCCATCATGGTTTTGACTCTGACCCACCGCTGATTCCAGATTGCATACGTACATTAGGGTCGAACCCGAGCTCGCCAGCAGCCCGCCAACCGCCCGCTGAGCCTTTGTTTCGCAAACATCGTGGTGTATGCCAAGACCGAATCACACCATTCCCATTTCACATTCCAAACTCACGTCACGATACTCCCACTCCCCGTCTCCGAGTCATCTGATCCACATCTCCGAGACGTCCAAGTATGTACGTCCAACGCGCCTCGTGACGCTCGTCGAGATCACATGCCAAGACGGATTCGATTCTTTTTTTCATTTCAAATGCCGGACGAGGGTCAGCTGCTCCGAGAGCACATTGTATTATTTACATCTCAAAGGAAAACGAGTGAAACGCAAGAAAAAAAAAAGATAAAGGAGCGTGAATACGTGCGCAATAGGCACGAATGAATGAGCGAACGAGAGACGAGTGTCACGAGTATCAGAGAAAAAAAAAGAAAATCAAGACGTGCATACACGGACCAAAAAAAAAAAAAAGCAGACAGGAGGCAGTGTACATGTGGATATGCGTACATGTTTTTCTATTGTAAAGAAGAAGATCGCAAACGAACAGGGGGAAGGCGGTCTAGCCTCTGTCGCGTAAACAGGTCTTGATCGAGGCAGCGTGGGAGCATCTAGCACGTCGACCTCGATCGCGTCTAGCCTTGGCACGGAACGATGAAGGAAAGGGGGGACCAAACAAGTTACTATCAAGGGGGCGAACGGGGTCTGTGGTGTGGGTATGGGCAGATACGATAGATAGCGCAGTCACGGAAGCCGGGAAAAAGAAAAAACGAAATCAGGGAGGGTTAGGAGGGGTATCGCAGCCGACCCGAAATATCCAAAAACCTCATGTCCATCAAAAACAGAAAAAAACGCACTCCATCACGTGGTTCCCATCGCTCAGTCGACAGGCAATAAGAAACTCGCCAGCGCCCAACCCACGTCCCCTGCTTCGTACCCACCCCCCTTGCTCCGCGCTCGCACGAGCAGTAGACAGTCCTCCCCGTCGTCGACGTACAACGGCAAGTCGACGTGCGTGGAAGGATGCCCGTATTCGCGCAGGACGTCAAACGAATCGCCGTACACGAGGTGGAAGAATGGAAGGCCGCGATAAGCCACGCCAGCTGGTGGAATGCAGGGATGGATCGCCCGCGTGATGTACAACGCACGCGTGGCAGCGAGCGCCGGGGATGGGCGTATCTGCGTCCCAGAACCGTTGGTGGCGTGCGATGGGGAGTACAGTGGTAGCGGTGTGTCCGTCGACGATGCGAGGGACGACGGTGCACCCAGCGACTTGACGGACGACGATCGTCGACGGTGGTGCGCAGGCCGGAACGTATCGGTAAGCTTGCTCTTCAAGCTCGATCGTCGCTGAGTCCGCCCCCGATACTCGGAATCAAGTTCCTCGGGATCGAACATATCCAAGGACAGCGGCGATGGCGGGTAGTGGTTCTCAAAGTCGACAAAGACTTGTGAAGAAGATTGTGACGAGGTCGTTCGCAGAGGCGAGATCGCAGGGTTGCTCTTCATGCGGTGCGGCCCGTGGCTCGTACCGTTTGGCGGCGAAAAGTGGGGCTTGAGGCGAGGTACCGGCGGTTCCTCTTCCGCTCGGCTGTTTCGACTGGACTTGCCAGTCGACTTGGACGATTTTCCCGACCGAAGCGACTCGTCGGACGTTCGACGCTGGACCTGGGGGGTATTGGAGCTGCTTCCGCTGCGTCGGCGGCCAGAAGGGACGGTCTCGGACGACGACGAAGGCTGGTGGCTCTGCCGCTTGTGGGACGAAGGCGTCGGCGGCGCTTGGTGATTCGATGCGCCATGCGTCGGCGCGGTCACCCTCCTCGACGGTCGCTCCTTACCATTACTCTCCCGTACACCATCACCCCGCACAGCCAGATCCCGCAGTGCCTTTTCCCTCTCCGCCCACCATTTCTCCTTGTGCGTGATTTTCATCACCGCAAGTCGCACCTCGACCTCGCCCCAGCGCTCCCACCACACACGCAACGTCTCCTCAGCCCCACCACACCGTTCCCCTTCCACCCTGAGTGCGTCCCACAGCTCCGCCCATCTCTCTCCGACAGAGGCGTAAAACGCCGCTTGTCGTTCTGCGACGATGCGAACCGCCAACCCCGTCGCCTTGTTCATCCCCCGCAAGAGGATGGGCAGCTCGGCCGACAACGCCGAGCGGAGGGCAAGGTAAGACTGAGACGCGGTAAGAAGCGCAGGGTCCGGACGACGGGACTTGATCGGCGGGAACGGGGTATGGAGGAGGGCGACGTGGAGCGGCTCGAGTGAGTGCATGGCATGCAACAGCTTGGTCGGAGGCTCCATCATCGTCTTCAGGTTGCAGAGGAGCGGGATGAACGATTTTTGCAGCTCTTGTTCAAGGTCCGTGCAGAGACCTGGAAGGCTGGCGAGCAACAGGGTAAAGGCGTCGTATGCTTCCGAGCGTCCTTCGGCTTCGGACTCGACAGGCTTGGAGCCGTCCAGCGTGACGGACGGCGAGGGCGTGAGTCCAAGTACGGCACCAAACGTGATGCCCCATTGCCACAATGCGACCAACGCATGCCGCATGCTGATACGCCAGTCCTTGACGTCTTTGGCAAGCTTATCCAAAAACGCCGCATAACGTTGCAGCTCGCCTTCTAATCGTGCCACTTCGACGGCTTCGGCGTTATCGGACGCGTTCTCCAGGCCATCCCTTGTCTTGGGCGTGCGAAGCGACTTGATGCGGCTGAGATGCGCAGAAGCAGGGACGGCGCCATTGCCCTTCTTTGACTTGCCTGTTCCGTTGGTGGTGGGAATAGGGGCACCTCCGAGGACCTCGCGGACGACTTCCCAGCGTCGACGGTCCTCGTTGACGCTTCTCGCCACTTCTTCCATACGTTTGCGTGCTTTGACGAGCGCGGGGCGGTCACCGTGGGAGTCGGGGGTGGCGTCAATGATAGCGCCAAGGAGAAGGGAATACTTGAGAAGCCGCTGTACGGGCTTGATGAGGAGGGATGGGAGATCCCATGCGTGCGTCAGAGAAGACGCCAGCGTGCGTGTGTGAGACAGGTAGGCGGAGAGCGCAGGCGAGGAAGGGAGGGCATTGAGGTGAGCGAGTGCAGTCGGATGACGGGTGATGTATGTTTTGTAAGGTGGTTCGAGGGCTGGGATCTGGGGAACACGTGTGTGTGTGAATGACACGAGCGGCATGGCAAGAGAAGATGGCTACTCACGATCTCGAGAAAGAGTGCGCCGACCCGATCTTCGCCTGTGCCGCCATCGAGAGCGCCACCGAGGGCTTCCTCCAAACGGTCGACAAAGTGATCAGAGAACATGGCGAGATCGCCAATGTTTCCAAAAATGATACGCACGTCGTCGCGTGTCATGGGGGGACCAAGCTGTGAAGAAGTTGTGGAAGAGTCGGAAGCAGTGGAGACTGTTCGCGAGGAGGAGGCGGAGCCAGACCCGGGCGAGAAGGGTGGCGGGCTAGGTGTGCCGTTGGTGTTGAAAGGGGCCGGTTGCCCTACGAGGAGAGGCACGTTAGAGGATCAGCGTAGGCCACGATCAAAGGGCAACCTGCCTAGTGCGAGTGGGATATGTATATCGCGGATCAATGCGAGATCTGATGCGTATGCGCGTTCTGAGGAGAGTAATTCGCGTAGGGCATGAACTCTCTTTGACATGACGGTCGGCTGATTTGGTGTGCTAGGACCAGCTGGGGTTGGACAAGATGAGATGTCGAGGCTGAGGCTCTCTGTGGAGGGCTCGGATGGATCTGGATCATAGTCTTCGTCGAAGTCGTAGTCGACAGAGAGGTCGTATTCCTGGTCTGGAGGAAGAGGAAGAGCTTTGTCTTGGAAAGCCTCTGCCTCTAGGGTGGCGAGGAGGGCGGTGAGAGAGCCGCCGAAGCTCTCGCGGAGGGATGGCATTAGGATGAGATGAGAGTCGTCCCCGTCTTCGTTGGCAGAGGTTGGTGTTGTGACGATGGCAGGATCAACGGTGGTCGGTTGTACGGAGAGGGTTGGGGGAGTTGGGAATGGTTGAGGACAAGGACGCAGTGGAGAGCGGGGAGGGATAGCAGGCGGGGAAGGACGAGCAGACGACGACGACGACGACGAGCCGTTGGGCGCTGCGAGAGTAATACGGTTTGTGCTGATAGTGGTGCTATAACCTCGCTCTACTCCGCTGGACTTGAGATTCTGCAGTGACTGAGGGCGTTTGTAATTTCGAGGCGGACACACTGCATTGCCCACGCGGTGTCTAGACCGGGCCTCGTGTTGATCTTCACGGCGTCCAGCCGTTTCCACCACACCTGCTCCATCGAACGGGATTTCTCTCTTGTTGTTCCATTCCTGCGATGCTGATTTGCCAATGGCCAGATTTCTGCGCGGCGCGCGCGCCTTGGTAGCCGAACCCTCGATGGAGTCACCCGGATGCACGGCCTCGCGGACGCTTTCAGGACACGCCTCATCCACCCGTTGGCTGGCCACGAGCCTCGTGTCGGACCCCAAAGGCACATCTCCGCACACATCGAGGGCTGGACTGGTCCCCGCTGTTGCCTGCTCTGCTCGTGCGTCGTCTCGCCGCATTCCTCAAGCGACACTTATCAGATGGGATCAACCAATTGGTTCCGGCCGAATACAACGCGCAGCAACGTTGTTCCCAAAAAAAAAAGAAAAAAGAGTTCAATGTTGACGCGTTCGATCGCCCTGGTATTACCGAACGGGTCACAAAGTGTCGCGAGGGAACACGTTGAGGCCTCGCACCTGAAATTGAATGAATCCCGGAATGTTGGGCGTGGCAGGCTTGTACTGATTTGGCGAGGAAGATGACCCTTGGTGATGCCCGATGCCGTAGTTGGGGAGTAATTTCGCGGGTGGGGGAGGGTAGGATGAGAGGACGGAGATAAGTGAACACGAGGTGTCTCGCGTCGTCGTTCTTGTTGTTGGGTTGACGAGTAGGAGAACGAGGTGGAGGGGGAAGAAAGCGGGGAAACGACGGGGACACGTACGTACGCTGAAATTGAGGGGTGGGGTCGAATCCGCCGCAGAGACTCCTCCTAACGCGAGTTTCAGAGTGTGAACGAACTTAACAGCTTGCCGAGATGCCAGAAAATCCATCCATCGGGCTCGATTTAATATAAAAAAGGGCGTATTACCCCCAGCTCTCGTCGTCGTTACCAGCGTGTCGACATCTCCGTTCAAGGTGAGACACCTCCCATTTGGAAGGCATGTCTCCGCTGCCAGCTGGGGCGATTCACGAGCCTACAAGGAATGCGGACGCGATCACACGGCCGACCTTTTTTGAAGCGACAACATGTGAACTGTCCCCCTGACAAACGTGCACACGTCCGAGGACTTGAGCTCGTTCACGTCCACATGAACTTGCAAATGAAACACTTTATTCAAGCACTCCGAACATATAGGACATGACATGCCTTGACGTGCTATGATCAGGCGACTCGAATACCAAGTATCTTCCCCTAGTTACACCTAGTTCACGGCCGAAGAACCAGAACTACGCCGGAATGGCAACGTCCGTACCGCCCTCATCAATCCCGAGTTCAAGTCCAGACAGAGAAGCACCACAGATGGACGTGAGACCCCGCCCATCTTTGGACCCTCGTACCGCGTCCGGCGTGACCCGGTTGCTTCGATAAATTGACCAAAAAAAAAAACAAGGTCGTACCAGGGTTCGAACCTGGGTTTCGGGAATTCAAATTCAAAATCCCGAGTGATAACCACTACACTATACGACCATTGATTAATTAGTGGTCCATCGTCATTATTCCTTGGGCCTGTGATGCCTGGTAGTTGCTGTCATCGGCGGTACCTTCCCTAGCTGGGCGCAACATCGCAGCCGTGACTTGTGGGTCCCACGTCAGCCGTTGTCACGTCGCAGGTTTGACCCCCTTTACAGGCGACCCATACATGTTAGAAGGAACGAATCAAGAGATTATAATACATAAGTGGTTGGTGTTTCAAGATAGCAAGCTCGTTACTGCCGTCACTGGCATAAGTTCAAGCCCCGATCGACTCATCTCTCTGACCAATACCACCACCTTCAACCCGCCTTGTTCATGTTTCCCAACCGCCTCTGGACGGCGTTCCGTTTCCGAATGGTTCCATGGGAGGACACGCTCCGTTTCCACGCGAGACTGCTTCGCTGCTTCTTCCTCGGCCTTGTCGACACCCAGAACGACCTCGCCCTCGTGTCACCTAGATATTATGCACCGTTGCAACGGACATGGATCGTCCTCGCCCAGGCGCTCGTTGACGGGCCCGCTGCGGACCCGAGTCTGCACGCACACGCCCACCGGGTCCCCACTTGGACACGGTGTCCCCCCAAGAGGCCATACGAACCGACAATGTGGCACACAAACTCCATGGCTCACGCCATGCACGCTGTCCCTCCATCATTCGTCCCACATCTGATCCACCATCACCATCACACACACGTACTATCAGACCAGGGAACGCGTTCCGCAGTCATCCTTGATATCCAACCAGGTGGGGTGATACAGTTTTTAGTGGCGTGGTGCTGACCCCTGGTGATTTGATCTAGCTTCTGCACCCGGTCTGGGGGGGTATGATGGCCCTGTCGATGACGCTGGTATGATTGGCTATCTCCTTTTGTGGCTCTTGGCCTTTATGATTGTGTGGTGCATGGCATATACTCGGTCCGCGTGCCGGTTCCCAAGGGTGGCTGTGGGCCCGGAAACCATCGCGGGTGAAAGAGAAAATCAATCTTTGTCCTGGAACCCTCTTGCGACACACGAAATGACCCAAGGCTCGATGGTCGATGCATGCGAGATGCCTGGGGCTTGGTTTCAAGAACGTCTGGAACAAAAGGACATGTTCGAAGGACCTGTCTTGAAGATGTTACTGTGGGCGCTCTTTCGCTCGTATGCTGGAATGGGGACCATGGCCCAAGCCTATTGTTCTCGTTCGACTTTGGACCATTTGGGTTGTGGCCCCAACGACGCGATGATGCCCGAACGACAACCGGCGAACGTCTCAAATGGATTTAGCCTCGACTCCGCCGCGCTCTCTGGGACAAGACAAGCCAGTACGATTCCAACTCTGGAGGTGGCGATTATCAGACGACAGCCTGGAGACGGTTGTTTATCCGTCTTCTTGACGCAGTCTCCACTCCATAGGACCGAACGAGCGGGTGCGGCTCCGGACCATATCCGCTCCGAGTCGAGTGGGTCGACGATCGGACAGGACAACTGGGGTCGTGACCCGTCAATGATGATGGGTGACGTGGCCTCGATGACAGCGCGGGACGTCGCCTGTGAGGACCAGATTGGGTTGGCGCGCGCGCTAGTGGCAGCTCGCAAGTTTGATCAAACGCTGTACCTAGGGAATGCTTGCGATGATGACGAACATGCAAGTGAGGACGGTTCCGACGAAGAGTCGCTTGGTGGTGGCGCTTGGCGCGCAGATGGCACGTTGCTCAGGCGAACCCAAAGTGCTGGCTATTTATGGAGAAGACGCGACGAACAGCAAGTCAATGCGAGGTTGTCTGACGAGCGAGATTCCCATCAGTTTCGTTGGCCTCGTGAGAACGAGACAGATGACTGGCGCTTACGGAGCTCACACGTGACTCGGGCTACTGAGCAAACCAACAACATTGGGTTCGACAACCATAGCACCAAGCTACGTTGCTGTTCATCATTGTTCCTGAACATCACTAGGCTGCCTGATCGTGTAGGCAGTCACGCTACTAATAGTGACCACGGTACAAGCGGACCACAAGGAGCATACGTCGTGCCGCAGAAGCGATCTTGTCGACGACCATTTGATCGACCAGGCATTTTCCCGTCACGAGAGACGCCTGCGTTGTTGACGCCCGAGGCGCGACGGCCGGGTGGTGTATACTTTGCTGATCCGGGAATGAGGACAAGGGGCGGGGTGACGCGTGGCAGTGCGTCAGCGACGGGCCACACGCATGCCAACATGACCGAGGGGTATTCTCTCGATGTACCGGCCGAGCCAGTTTCGTGGCGAGACAGGTACGAAAACGATCCTGCGTCGAGACGAGTCCTGTCTAGCAATCGACGCGTGATGACGGAAAGATGATGTACATTATTGACATAGTTTTTTTCATTGGTATTGATTTGTATAACTGAGCTTGATGGGGATGCAATCGACGTGATGAATCATGATTACTCCATAAAGTCCGTCTGAACCAATCTACCTGGCAAGAGGGTGAGGACATCAGTCTGTGTACCCACGTTGGACGAACATCACGACGGCCCCCGATCTGAAAGGGATTGTTTTGGATTGATCGTCATCTTTGCCAGCTGGCCGTCTGCGTCCTGAATCTCGATCTCCATCGCCTGCGACGGATCGACGGTGGACTCGTCCTGAGCCTCTGTCTCGTT
>JBBPJL010001033.1:0-11670 GCA_038088675.1 Xanthoconium separans
TCCGAGGTAAGAAGAGGAAAGAGAAATGCGGCAACAATAGTAAGTTTGGATGAAGGGACAGCTGAATCCTCAAAGTACCGTCGTTCTAAGAGGGTGGGGAAGGGAAAGAAAGGTATGTGAGTTGACATGCCGTAGATACCTTATCTTTCACAAACTTCTTCCTGCTGTACAAATGCAAACGTATTTGCTGGTGGCAAAACCTCGAGCGTGTGGATTGTCTCGATACTATCTCTCTAGACGAGAAAGCGCTCGAGCACCTGTCTCGCATGACTGGACTGACTTGGCTTGCGTTCAAGCACATCAATACATTGCCATTCTTTGGATGTTTATCACGTAGAGAGGTTACAAACGCGGGTCGAAGGTTCTCGTATACCCATGTCTAGAAACGCGTGGACAAGCCGATCGCCGATCACGACGAAACGGTGCACAGAATCAAGTTGAGCTCTTTCCAGGCGCCCATCCGCCTGTGCCTCTTATCGTGCTCTCGCACCTCGTCTGTTAGTTGCTGGAACAGCACGGCAATCGTGGAGTCCTCCGCAACCGGGTGCGGGGATTCTGAGAACGGTCGGGGGCTTCTTGGATGCAGACTGCTGCCAACGCAGACCGAGTGTGATATCCTTCAATACACGCGTCGGGTCTGGCATCGCACTACGACTTGCAGCCACGCATGTCGTTCGGCAAGCTTCGTCGTCGTATGTACGAGAGCCGTTTGTATTGAAGGGGCGGGAGAGGTGATGGCGGCATGCGATCGACAGAGGTCTGAACGATTTTTCCCAAGGAGGTGCATCACGAGCATGGGGCGCATAATGACGGGAGGGGGGCTTGGAAGAGTGGGGAGCGAGCTTTGAGATGCCATTTATGATGTAGCGTAGCCTCCAAGGAGCGTCATTGTATATATGCCGCGATTCCAAACTCATCCGAGTCACGAGTCACCGGGCGGCTGACCATACCAATTTCAAGAGAAAGCCTTACCACAGCGATCAACGAATTTTCGTGCTGGTAATCAATGTCACTGGGGAATGAGCACGTCAAATTTTGACCGTGTTGGATGCAAACAGCAACCGATTCTGTAAGCAGTACGTAAGTACTTACAACCCGACTTGCAGTCGTCGGGGTTCTTATCACCAGTCTATCGTGATGAGACCGTCCATATAGCAGCATACAAAGAAAAGATAAGAGAGAGAAAAAGGATCCAAAACGGCATGCCCAAAATTTTCCAAGGGTAACCATGCCCTGTCGAATGGCGAGAAGTGTACTTCCCGAAGAGGGTGAACACCTAACCAAGCGACCGACAGTTTCGTCTACAGTCTCCGCGAGGGTTTGACGTTCCATTTGAACGCCTTCACAACCATAACGCCTCTGAGATATGATTGTCAGCCAGAACACAATAGCAGCCAAGACCAACGAACTTTGATAGATTGGCTTCACATCTGTGCCATGGTTCACTTCTCGATCGTTAGATCGTATCGCTGAATTCAATATATCATTAATGCATGGCCTGCATTGCTTGAAGAAAAACCGACGTACCCATCCCACCAGCCAGGGAGCGCTGGCATCGGCACCAGAAGGTCGTCTTCGCTACATAGCTGCATTGCCTGCAACGCAGCGTCAAGTGAGTCGAGTGAAGACGACGCTGGCAACCGAGCAGCGTCATCCTTTCTGGTGGTCACCTCTGGAAGTCATGAGACGTTTAGCCTATGGATCACTTCACTTGAAGAAAAACCAACGTACTCGTGGGGAACGGGGGTGCCATGCAGAAGCTCTGGTCATCGTTCAACAAGCCGAGCTCCGCTATAGGTGCGAGGAGATCATCGCCGTTTAGCTGCATTGCCTGCAATGCAGCATCTAGAGCCGCGAGGGAAGATGACGCCGGCAACGAATCTCCCTCGCAGCTTGAAACCGGCGCACCCGCTCCTGAAATCATAGAATGTTATTAGCGTATGAATCACGTCATTTGAAGAACAAGCAACGCACTCGTGGGGAAAGGGGGAACGATGGCGAAGCTCCAGTCATCGTTCAACGAGCCGAGCTCCGCCACAGGTGCCAAAAGATCGTCGTCCGGCTGCATTGCCTGCAATGCAGCATCCAGCGCTGCGAGCGAAGACGACTCCGGCAATGTGGCAAATCCCCCACGAGTCCCCGTTGACGTCGACGCTATCACTAGTCAGATAGAGACCAACGAGATGCATGCCAATCACTCACGTGGATATTCCAAGGGAACCACTGAGCGTGCGATGGTGGCAGCGCTCGCATCGGTCTTCCGGTCTTTCGTTTGGGTCACAGACCCCCCGGATGGACGCACAGCTGTCCCGACTTCTATAACGTCACCCGAAGTCGATCAGCAAAGAGCAACGACAGCATAGTCAAGGGGCGTACCGTTGGGCAAACTACCACCGATACCATGCTGGGCAGCACGACGGGGCAGTGATTTCCCCGGTACCGGCAACATCGACCTGCGACGTTGCGGCAACATGGGAATCCTCGAAGCCGATCCAGCGCCAGGCTGGATCTGCGTGTGCCTCGCCGTAGGCAGGTCCTCCGGGATACGTCCAGCACCGGGCTGGAACGTGTTGGTATCACGACGGAGGGTCGCTGCCGAGCTCTTGCATGTTCTGTTTTCTTTGCCACTGCCCTTTGCGCGCGTCAAGCGTTCGGAGGGTAGATTGGCAGCGCCAGGCTGACCAACGTTTGCGCGGACAGTGGCAAGAGGCTCCCTTGGAATCTCGATCTTCTTCACCGTTTCGCCTTTATCTAGTGATTGTAGTGTCAGCCTGGGTAAGGCAGCCGCGCACGTACCGTAACTTGAAGGCGTTACGAGCGAGTCACCAGATGAAGCCGAACCAACGGGAGAAGGAGACAAAGGACGTATGTCTGTGCATAGGCATCGCGTCAGCGACTAGGACATCTAAAAGAACGATGGCATACCTTGTGCGCCCTCCGCCCGCCGAGCGACGCTAGCGAGAATCTGCGCCTTCCCATCCTCCTTTGCAACCTGACCTGCAGGTGCGGCGTTCGCGGACACGGAGGACATCTTGACCATGGCAAGTTCCTTGCGAACGTCCGCGAGCTCTGACTGGAGGAGGGAGATCTTTCGCGCGGTGTCGGCTCTGATCCCGGTGATTCTCGCCGCTTGACATTCCAGCGACTGCCGCAAGATCTTGAGCGACGCGCGGAGAGTCGCCGGGGTGTCGTTACGGAAATGCTCAGCATGCGCGTGCTGAGAACGTTCCAGAGAGGCGATGCGATCCTCTTGCATCGCTACGAGTTTGCGTAACTCGGAAATAGGGGCCACCGTTTCCTCGCTACGACTAACGGTGGGCGTCTGGGTGCGGGTGCCTTCGACCGCGGCAATGCGACCCTTGAGAAAAACTAGGTCCGACGCAATGGTCGTGACCCACACGACGAGGGCGATGAACAACTGGCAGAAAAATGCTTTCAGTTGTACCAAGCCGAAAATCGGGACTTCGTTGTTGACCACGTCGTTCCAGTGACCGTCAGAGCTGGAAGTAGCAGGACTGAGAACGGCGGCGTCGTACATATCAGTCATGGACGTAGACTCGATGACGGGTGAACGAGAAGGGGCGGGGACGTCGCTCGACGACGGCATCTGGAGACTGGCACGGGCGACTGCGATAGCGTTCTGAAAGGTAGCCATTTGGAAAGTAACAGTAAGAGAATAGAGCGTGGAGGAGCGTGGAGAGAGTAAGGCGCGGAGAGTAGAGCGTAGAGAAGAGTAGAGCGAGGCAGAGAGCAGATGCAGATAGGAGTAAGAGAGTAATCTGGAAGACGACGTGCAAAGGCTCGCCCTTAAATATGCCAGAGATTGAGGGTTAGTAAGGTGAGTCGACTCTGGACTGAGTACGGATTGAAATCCAGTCCAGAGTCGACTGTACTAACCCTCGATGTCTCATCGTCATGCGGCGGTTCTCGTTCCAGACCTGGTTTGAACCTACCGTCTGAAACCACATGACGACATTAGTGATGAACGGTTTACGTACCGAGCGGAATCACTAGACGACGATAACCTAGGGGGGATTGAGCACCGAGCGAAAGCCTACCATGTCATTCACGTGGTCCTCACACTCGACGATCAGAAGAAGACGTAAAAGCGTGGAATATGTCGAAGGGGAGAAAATATCAACACGACGATACATGGCACAGCCCACCAAGAATGTACAGCTAACTCTGTGACGGATACTGTCCTCCTTGCTGTGTCTGAGACATGGTCGTCCGCTGTAGGCCAAACCGAGATTGCGTCAGCGATACTTCGTCTCTCACAACGAGATGTCTCACTTGTATAAGTGACGAAAGTCTCAACGCATGATCCATTTGCTCCTGCGTGAAATGTGGGCCAGAGGGAACTACTGGTAGATAATGCGCTGCGATGCTGCTTGCTGGGCGGGGCATCGTGTTTCCCGGAATCTGTGGTGATGGCATCGGTGGTTGAGGCTGGGCTGACGGTGGGCGCGGTGAGGCAACCACACCAGCGTTCGAAGGTGTGATAGCAGTCCGAGGAGGAGACGCTTGCTGTGTGACAGAGATACCTGTAGAGGGGTTCGTCAGATGACATTACTAAGGGTGAGAGGTGCGTACCAGTAGGTAGATTATTGAGAGCAGCCTGAGGCGTTCCCTGTGCTTGTACTTGAACCTGCACCTGAGCTTGCAATTGGGCGTGTACTTGCGCCTGCGACTGGGTTACAGCGGTGATCGCATTAACACGCGCTTGCGCTGCCTGAACCTGAAGCATCTGCTGTGGTGACATTCGCGCTGCCGTAGCCGACATTGGAGTCGGTATTCGTTGCTGCTGGGAGATGTTAACCTGGGGAACTGCAGACTGGGCACGGATTTGGGAAGCAGGTTGGGCAGGTTGGGTAGCTGGTCGAGCGGCACCATTGCCGGTCTGCTGTTGCTGAGGTGGTTGAGGTTGAGGTGGTTGCGATTGTTGCGGTTGCTGCTGCTGAGGTTGTTGTTGTTGGGCAGAAGCAGCTGCGGGGACTGGTTGTTGCTATACAAGATATCAGCAAGTAAACAACCATATCGAGAACGAACAACCTGTGCACGCAATAATTGTTGTCGCGTAAGCTCCTCGTGTCGTCGTCGAGCCATAATCATTTCTTGCTGATCCCGCGACTCTTTTTCTGCTTTCATCCGGCTAAGCTCGGCAGGAGTGAGCTTCGGCATCTTATTATACTGGCCGTGTGTATCATGGATATTTGGAGGCTTCCTTTGGTTCACTGCTCGCCGTTCAATAATGGATCACAGCCAATCACCACAAGAACAAACGCACTGCTCGCGGCCTTTTGCGTAGCCTCTCTTTTCTTTGCGGTCTTTCGTATCGTCTCGTACATGAGTGAGTGTCTTCGTCTCTTGATTGTGTCTGAGCTGACAGACACACCCGTCGCGCCAGGCCCGGTAGCCTGTGAGATATTGATGTTTGCGAGGCGCTTCACACCCCTCGTTGTCATCTGGACCTGTTGCGTGGGCGTAGACGTGGTAGGTGTAGCAGGCGGGGGCGTCCCATCCACGACCGCAGGAGAAGTCACGTCAGCATGACCGGGACCGCCACTCGGTTTCCCGCCGAGCTTAAGGTTCCAGCGCTCAAAGCATTCCCAAGGGGTCCGCTTGTCAATTGATATCGTCACCCGCGTCGAGTTAAAAGAATCAGCGACGAGGGTCCAGTTGCAAGGGTACTTTTCAACGAAGGATGTCAGCAGAGCATCCTCTGAGGGGTTCCATGCATGGTCAAGCCGCTTTTTGCTGTCCCTCGGAGGATGAGGAACAAGGGTACCTCCGATGCCTTGTGGCTTCAGGCCGTCAAAGAGTTCTTTATAGAAATGGTATTAATGGGACAAGTCCCGTATTTCACTCAAAGTGGACCCACCGGAAAGTTGGTCGTCCATGATCTTACTCGACGAGCTCTCTGCCTCAGTGACAGCAGGCTCTTCGGGAGGGAGCCACCTCCCGTTCTTCCACCGCCTCACAGGTTGCAAAGGGCCAAGTAGTGTGGGCTTGCACAGCATGAATCTGCCCATAGGTGCTATCTTCGTGTAACCTGAGTCGTCAACGCGTCTGTTGTCGTCTCGCTCCGATTTCTTGTCAGACCTCTTCTTCGGCTCCGAAGACGCAACTTCAGGCATGCCGAGTACCTGAAGGTCGGGAAATAGATCGGAAAGGTCAAGAGAACGTGCGGCCTCGAGATCTGGGGTGGGCGGTGGAGAGTCTTCAGTAGTAAGTTCTGAAAGTGCTTTGACAAGATCCAGGTCATCATTGTCCACGAACAATTTGCTGTCTTCAGAATACGCGATCCGCTCTCTCAACGGTGCGTACAAGTTCGATTTCGGCGCTGACTTGCTCGAGCTGGCAACAGGAAGGGTGCTGATTTGGGATTCCGAACCGGTTTGTGAACCAAGAAGGGGATCGCTCGAGTCTGGTTTGAGCCCTGCGAGATCAACGCCCTCCTGCTTCGTCGCCTGCGTCCTCTCGGCATCATCGTCATTTGCTTTATTGCCCTCATCCTCCCGAGGTTGAGTGTCATCAACGTCCATGGCGTCCGCCTCCCCCTGCCACGCGCCGTTCGCGTTCTCCAACGCGGACGAATCCTCCACGTCCTCCACTTTCGGTCGTAGAATGTTATCGGGGCACGTACTTTGCCTCCGACTGCTCTCCCCTGACTCGCCCGACCCTGATCTCGATCCACATCCCTCCAATACTTCTTCAAGAGCGTTCCTTGTTTCCAAGGCGTCGACGATGTCCCTTTGTTCTATCTCCCCCTCGTCGTCGTCATCTCCAGACTCCTGATCACTGTATGCGTGCTCTTTGTCACATTGTTCACCTGCGACTCCCTCGTTGTCTACCTCCATGTCCTGCCGATGCCGCCGTTGTTCCGAGAAACTCGGGGCAGAGTCGGTCATACGCGGTGGCTTCCAGTGCATACAAATACCTAACTTGACGCGCTCCTCGCGGGTGCCAGCGTCGTGCCATTCAAGAACGGCAGTGGAGATGTTGAAGGCAAGGGCATATTTCCATCTGCGTTCTTCCCTGAAGTCAACGCGCATCCATTTCTGCCATTGGTAGATGGTATGAGTCCTATCTTACCAGGACCAGAAGCCCACGAAATTGAGTGCACTAGAATACGCACCATTTCATCCAAAAGATAGTCCCAGTGCGTCTTCGTCATGCCACCCAAGTTTCGCTGCTTTTTTGGCTGCCTATAACTCCACTTGGCGGTGCTTTCAAGCGATTCGACGCGTTCCAGCGTGCGCAAAAGTCTCAGTTCTGTGATGGCAACCTGCACGGAACGGCTAGTATCCGACGAATAACCAAAAAGAGAGAAATACTCGTACACTCCAATCTTTTGTGCTCAGACACTTGGTAGCCCTCGATACCTTTTTATGAATCGGATTCGCGCGGATGACCGCACCCCACCTGGTGAATCCGAGTGGTGCCCACTCCTCTTTACCTCCTTTGGTGTCCGTCTTCTCTTTATCCTTCTTTTTCTGTTTCGACGATTTACCCTTGCGAAGATATTCGGGAGGGAGAGCTTTGAGAGGTGGCAGGTTATAGTCGGGATTGAAGTGATGGTGTTGAATCTCCGCTGCGGTAGTTGGTTGTATAGATTCCTCGAGGTTTTCGCCTTCGCCATCGTCAAAGCTGAAATCAGGCAACGCGGGGGCAGGAGATGTCGGGGTGGGTATCAGCAGGGATGGTTGTAAGGAAGCCACATCAACGGCGGTGTGGATCACCATTGGACGCGGTGCGACATCGCGAACTGGCGAGGGCGCAAGAACGGTTTCCACCACGATATCAGCAGAGGTGTCCTCGTCCTGGATGTGGATCTCAGTTGTTTCGGGAAATACGGGTGAAGAAGCTGGGAGTATCAATTGAGGGGACTCTTCACGAACGACCACCATGGGTTCCGACATGTCCACCTCGATCACGTCGGCGACGGGTTCAACACTGACACGTCGAGGTGACGGTGACGGTATGTGCGATGAGCGGGGCCGCGAAGTGTGCCGTGATACCGCAGGACTATGCTGCGTCGAGGCCGATGCAGGGCGAGATGGTGGACGGGGCGAGGAAGGTGCGCTGACGGCGTGGTCCGAGGATGATGCAGGGTGTTCCTCTTCTTCCGCCTCCACCTCCATTTCAACCTCCGCCTCTGTCTCCTGTGCCTTTATCTCCTCTTCCTCCTCTTCCTCTTCCTCCTCTTTCTTCTCTTGTACTTCTCTAGGTTGGGGCGAAGGGGTGGATGGAGGTGAGGTGGGTAGCTCGACTTGCACAACAACCTCTACGACGTCGTTAATCTCAGCCTCTTCGTCCTCTTCTTTCTGCGCCGGTGATTTCGTACGGGTGGGCGACGCAGGTGGTTCGGACATCGGAGAGTCAACATCAGGTTCAGGTGGAGCCAGTTCTTCTGGTTCTTCTGTAAAGTCCTCGGGAGGAAACGGGACGGAAAGCTCGCCGTCGGACAGATTGAATATCATACCTGATTCTTGACTGCCAAAACAAAAAAAGTTGAGATGGTGCATTTCGGCACGCGACGCCGGTCCATAGGGAATACAGAGCAAGGGAGACACTTACTCCTTGCTGAGATCGAACCTATCCATAAACTGCTTTAGACCGTCGTCCTCGACATCATTATACCCATCGCCAACTGGATCCAAGACGAAGAGAACGCCGACGTCGTGTTTCTTTTGCATCATGTGGTACATCTCGCGAAGAAGCGCATTTCTCCGCTGTATGATTGCGCTGTGGAGTTGTCAGTGTTCTGCCACGAGACGGATGGTGAACGATAAGACACACTCGAGCTGTGCCACGCGTTCTGCTACCAGTGACTCTGTCCACTCTGATGAAGACATCACGTTTATATGTCGCCTGCGCGGACCGTGCTGATCGTCAGAGAAGACCCAATGTTAGCTTGTCTTCGTCGATGTCGCCGACGACGCGCTCGCGAATGTTCCTCAGCTGATGCGCACGAGGACGGTCACGATGTGAGCTCGAGCGAAAGGTGTCGGAGTGGGGGGGTCGACTCGATGCAGTTGGGGGGGTCGTTTGGGGGGTCGCTAATTTGGGGGGGTCGATTTTCTTTCCGGTTTGTGCCCGACGCAACGGTCCAATGCAACTCTTGAGAATGTCGTTTCGCAGCGCCGCCCGCGTCGTCCGGTCGATTCACCGCAGACGTACGTGTCTCACTGTCTTCTTCCGCACCGTCACGCTCACTGTGACACGTGTAAAGCCCTGCACCAGTCCGCCATCCGCCATGCCATTACCAGCTTCAAGATGCCAGCCATGTCGCCCACGATGACAGAAGGGGGTATTGCTTCCTGGAAGAAAAACGAGGGTGACGCCTTCTCTGCCGGAGACGTCTTGCTCGAAATCGTACGTGTCACTCACGCCGTGTGTAGTCTCAGCTCAGGCGCGTTTCAGGAAACAGACAAGGCGACGATCGACGTGGAAGCACCCGAAGACGGTGTTCTGGGCAAGATCTTGGTGCGTCTGTTGAGACGTGGCTACGCTCGCATGTACCCTTATATCCACTCAGGTCCTGGACGGCACCAAGAACGTCGCGGTCGGCAGAGTCATTGCACTCCTCGCAGAAGAGGGCGACGACATGTCCAACCTTGAAGCACCCAAGGAGGAGCAACCCATACCTGCTCCGATTATCGAGACCGCTCCACCGCCCCTTCCCTCTCAGTCACCCGAACCCGTTCAAGAGCCAAAGACACACACCAACCATCCAACACATTCCAAACATTTGTTGCCATCTGTCATCCGTTTGCTCATTGAAGGTGGTGTCGCCAATGCAGAGGTCATCAAGGGAACCGGTGTTCGGGGCATGTTGACCAAGGGAGACGTTCTCGCATACCTTGGCAAGGCCTCAAATCCCTTTGGAACTTATAAACCCCCACAAACGGAAACAGTGAAATCAGAACCCGCAAAAGCAGGCGCACCCGCCGAGGTAAGTCTCCTTCCATCACCACAAAATTTGCTCTGTAACAATGTCCTCCCAGCCTCTGGATGGTGATGCTATCCGCCACTTGATTGTATCAGGCCTTGCAGTCAAATTAAAGCCATCACCACACAGTAGGCCAACTTCTTCCACTGTCAGACTCTTACTCAGTCGCCTTCGTAGTGCCATCATCATATTCATTTGACTCGGTCATCGCAGACTACCTTCCGCCGGCCCGTGAAGCGTGCCAATCAACTACACCAATCACGCCGACACCCAAGGATGGCACTACGGCATATTTTGACGGCCTGTTCTGAATGTCTTGCTGTTCTTCGTTTGCTTTCTATACATACCTTAGAGATTTCTGCATCTTTTTACTGTTTGCTGAGCGACAATCCAAGGTGAGACCTCCCAGTACGTGATTGGTCATGCAACTTCCTCGTCCAATGGCATACACTGCGTGGCCACGTGAGAATGGATCCCCTGAAGCACCTACCATACACACCCTAAATTCTATGAACGAATCCGAAGACCCGCCTCCCTTGGCTTTCGGTACGGGGACTAGAAACTGCAAACTAAGTAATCCCTCATCCTCGATCCGCAAGGAAGTTTTTGTTGAGTTTTGAAGGGCTCGGATGGTGTGCGCGATGTGTGCAAAGCGGTAGCTATGTGAACCAACCCCCGCCGCCAAGTGAGAAAAACACACGGTGCGGACAAGTGCCACGTCTTACCTGGCCGATACAGGTCGGGAGCATTCAAACGTCTCCAGTACCTCCTTGTCATTTGGGTAATCCATCTATATAACTGCATATCAAACAATGCCCCTTTCTCTCATCTCCGTGAAACAGGAGAATACGACCGGGAGATGCACGGAGCACGAGAAAGGGGACACACCTCAGTACTACCAAAGTCCCCGGACCCCTTGATGCGAAAGAGAGGCTTTGAGGTACCTGCTACTCCGCCGACGCTCGCTTTGGATGGCCTTATCGCAACGTCCGCAGTCGGATTGCTGATAAACGTGATCTTCTCACACGACGGGTCGAGTTCAGACAGGGCGTCACGGAGCCATGATGAAGACTGAGAAATTGTAAAATCGTAACCAGAAATTCAATTTCAAATCAGGTCGAAAATGATGCCAACCTTGAATATAATCTTCAACACGCTACCTCATTCAACGAACGGCAACGAGGCACAGATAATGTATGTGCACACAGTCAGTCACACAGGCGCACTAGACGTATTGAATACTCACGTTTGATCACCATCAAAGGGGAGTTCTATATTGGGTTCTGGGTCAAACGTCGTGATTTCGCATGTTGTTGTGGGTCCTGACGAATCCTCGGCGCTGTCAACACGGAGGCAGTGTGTGCGTTCGTCGCAATTATATCCACGAACAACAGGATTTGGAATCCGAGGGTACAAGCACAAGTGGCAAAGAAAATGGGGAAAGGTGAAAAGGTGAGGCAAGACACTTACAGTAATAACGTCAACGGGTATCCAGGGCCAGTATATGAAAGCCGCATGCTTGTTCTTTTTTCATTCCCTGTTCCAAAAAAGTGTTCGAGTCCATGGGTTGCATCGGCTTGTTGTCGGTTGTTGGACGTGGCGCGCCCTTTTCCTTTTACATCACCGCGCTCTTCGTCTGAAACCTCTCCCTCCTTGCGCCATTTCTTTGGCTTCGGACCGCTCGCCTGGGAGGTCATGTTAGCCGTCCCATAGAT
>JBBPJL010001034.1:0-11660 GCA_038088675.1 Xanthoconium separans
TTCCGCTTTCTCTTAGTAGAAGTCGAGTAGCACCTATTGTTTGTTTCTGATTGTTAGCGTTGTCCTAGCAGCAGATTTTATAGTCAGATTGGGCCTGGAGGATTATCTCTAGTCGAGTCATTGCACCAATTTATAGAGGTATATATCCTGAACAAACAACAATGTGGCCACTCATGACTTGCTAGTGCTACTCCAATGCAGACACTTTGGGTTGATTTTGCTGTGGTTGGATGAGATAGATGGTGAAGGAATGGTGATGAGGAATTTACAAAGATGGCATTTGGATGACCCATGAGTAGTGCTGCTCCACAGAGCAAGTACTTGGGCGATGGAGCACAGCGGTGGTTTCTGGTTGCATGCTGAGCACACAATTGCCTGGTGTAATGAAAATAACAGTAAGTAAGGTGGATTATGTTCCAGTACTTGGACTGACCTTTACTGTAGTCACCACTGCTGGGAGTCCTTCAGTGTTGGACAACATGGCTTCCATTCATATGCGAGCCTTAAATTATCAGAGCCTACCTGTTATGGAAATCCATGGTTCACTGGCAGTACCACCAGACCAGACCAGTTTATTCTTATTCTTTGCCTTTCCTTGATGGACAGGGACCACGTTTACCTCAAGGCTCTGGCAGAAGCCTTACTGTTTACATGAGTACTCTGGGAGTACTAGTATCATTGTCCTCGTCATAGAACATCTCAGGAGTTGCCATACTCTCACTTATGGCCAACCCTTGTTCCTCTAGACGTCTCAGTCATAGATGGTCTAGCACGACCTACCCTGAAGATGGACACCCATTCCTAGCCAATCCCGGAACCCTCCACCTTCCCCTCATTATCCCACTCCTTGCTGGTTGCAGGAGCATGACTTGTCACAACCCGGGCTGATCCTCAGCCACTGTACAGCTGGATGGAACCCCTTATCCGCATATGGCACCAGATGCGTCCCCAATCATCTGTGATCCTTGCACTGATCCTCATCGTCCCAAGACAGCGGAGTTCCTTTTGATCCTTCCTTTAGTTCCTGATGGGATCCTGTTCTTGACCTCCCATCATATGTACGCCCAATGGACTCTATAGCCATATAGGGCATGTTTCACCTTTTGATCCTCTTTGATCCTGTTGATCCTCTTCCGCTCTTCATGACAATGGGACTCCTTTTGATCCTCTTTGTTCCTTCCCGATGTGGGAAGCCTGTTTGATCCTTATGGATCACCCTTGACCCTGATGGTCCGTGCACCATCAGTCTACAGTATATATAGAGGTACCTTTGTTCGCTGATATCTCTAAGCTAGTTCTATGCCAGAATACCTGCCTGTATTCCTACTGCACTTCAGTGCCCTTATACTCGCAATCTCATTCTCGCTTACTGGTGTACTGGCGATAGGATCCCTCTTGAGTCTCATCCACTCTCGACTTTGCTATCGTTTCATGCCTCCTCGTCTTCCAGCTCTTCAAGGCATTAACTTGCACTTGTACCCTCAAGACCTCTCATCGGTCTCACACATCCGTGCTTGACCTCCTCTGTCATTGGACAGTACTTTGTGGGGCCAGCTGGCTCGCAGTACAAGGTTGTATCGCTGCTCACTTCATCTCTCCTCACACAAATGGTTGCAACTAACTTCACTAGGGCATCGGCTCGCAGTAAGCATAACATTACCATGGGAGAGGAACTAGTGTGTGTTGTGGAGCACATACTTGGATGTGGTTGCAGCTGATAGCCAGGGGGGAAACATATTCAGGTCGACCCTACAGGATGGTGTTCTTAGCAAGGTACATACAATTAGAAAATTCCATATTGACATACAAATCAATGGATGACTGATGCAAGGTAGAATTAGTTGGTATGAGAGGGAGATCGGGATTGTGACATACATCAGATGAACATGAAGAATGGGTTGAGGAAGGATCCAAGAAGACGCTTGTCACCCGACTTCCAAGTGTCTGGAAAACGGTTTGACTTGTGGATGGCAAGTATGACAGGACTTGAGGACAGCGAGAACGACCAAAGAAAGACGCTTCAAAGGGTTTTTAACCCGACTGTCACTCAATATGAGGTGGTGATGGGGCAACCCTATGGATGCAAAGTCCAAAAGCGTGCACTGCGCAACACAAAGTCAACGCAGATGCAGAGAATGAGCGGCTCAAAGCCAACTCAAAATCCAGAAAGGCTTGATACGTGGGGAGTGGTGGCCTAGGTGGTCTTCCGAGTCATGGCGTTGTGGTTGGTGTCAGCGTGGGAAAATCAGCTTTGTTGTTATTTGCGTTCACATGACAAGTATGGCCTTTAAGTTTCTTAGCATTTTAACACTGCACATCCCAGATCTCAAGTTCCCACACCATGGATCAAGTCTTTCTGGTTCTTGAGGTGGCTTTGAGCCCCTCCTTTGCTGCATCTGCATTGACTTTGTGTTGTGCAGTGCACGCTTTTGGACTTTGCGTCCATAGGGTTGCCCTGTCACCACCTCGTATCAAGTGACAGTGGGGTTAAAGACCCTTTGAAGTGTCTTTCCTTTGGCCTTTCTTGCCATCCTCAGGTCAAACCACTTTCCAGACCCTTTGAAGTTGAGCGATGAGGTGTCTTCTTGGATCCTTCCTCAACCCATTCTTCATGTTCATCTGATGTACATTGCAATCCTGATCTCCCTCTCATACTGACTAATTCTACCTTGCATCAGTTGTCCATTGATTTGTATGTCAATATGGAATTTTCTAATTGCATGTACCTCACTAAGAGCACTGCATTTAAATATGCTAGGCAAAAGCTACTGGAAATGTGACCTGTGGTGACCACCACCTCCACTGTGTTGTGGCAACGACGACGTTGGCACTGTGGCCACTGTGAAGATGGTGGCAGCAATACACTGTGATGACAATGATGCCAGTACCCTGGCACCATGGTAGAGATAACATGGCAGTGACTGCCACCACCACTGCATCGCACTGACAGCAACAGCAGCAATGCTGCATGTGGCTGTTGTTGAAGACGGCAAGACATACACACAATGCCGGCACAGTACGGAGACAACGAAGCAACACAACAACAGCAATATGTCCTCATGTCACATCATACCATGTGACAGTTATTCAATTCTGATTTACCATCATCATTTCTCATTTCAAGCTGGGCCATCAGCCAAATCTTTCATACTCAGAAACTCCAATGAAGTATACTCTACTCCCACTGCAGTTGCCACAGGATGACTGACAGCATGCCCCCCAGCAATACATCCCATCTACCTCGCTGTCCTTCCCTCATCATGTCAGTTGATTCCGCAAAGTCATCTACCATATCTAGTCCAGAGGGGAACAACTTACTATTCACTCCTCTCCAAATCAGGTCCAGCTTCCCACATAACAAAGGTTGTCTCCATCAGCCAAGTATCAGAAGAATGTCGACTTCAGAAACTCTCAGTCAACCTTGTTGTTTCCCTTCCAGACCCCCCTCTTCTGTCAGTTTTCCTGACCGGGGATGCATCTCCAGCGTCCCTGTCCCCCCATTCCCCAAGGCAATACCAACCCTACATTCCCAGGGGAAGAGGAGTTGTTTCTCCTGCGCTACACTATGCAGTGCAATCCCTTGGAGTCATGACCCTGAACGATCTTACCCTTCAAGAGGTGGAGGAGGTATGTAGAATTATTGTTGGCATATCCAAGTCAACTATCTTACAAGTAAACAGAAGAAGGACACATTCATTGAAGCCCTTGAAGCATTGCCAGACAGGGTTCTGTTGGCAGCATTTAATGCCAAACGGGCTGATCACCAATGTATTTCTCTCCAGCTTGCCCTTGCCAACATGGAAATCAATTCCGCTGAACGGAATATGGCACTTTTGACCACCATGCATGACCAGCATGATGGAGCCCATGCTGTTGACAGCAGTGAGGCGTATCTTCGCATTCTCCATCAAATTCTCGGTGTGTGTGGCATTAGGGACCTTGAAGATTGCACACAGTATTATCAGGACGCCCATGTGGAACAGCATGTTTCGTGTGCTGTTTCCAAGCTGCACATGGATCAAATGCAAGCTGCCATTTGTCCATGGATCTCTAAGTGGTTGTAGGAAGATGTGGTGGTCAGTGGGAGAGATCTGTTCTCCCGATACAGTAAGGACCCTGAAAATGGGGGCCAGTGGTCTGATAACTCGGAAGGAACTGAAGACTGATCACCATCCTTTAGTTGCTTACAATTTGTACCCTGATGATGTATTGTACATGTACTTGGAATATCATCCATCACACCATTGGACTTCTGAGAAAGCTCAGCATGTGTGATTGCATGTTACGCTTACCATGACAACTGGAGTAAACACAGTTGTAGAGGGCAGGGTAACGAAGAAGCGAGAGGTCTGATTGATACTTGACAACTTAAGCAGAGTGAAGTCGTCGATGTTGTACTCAACCCTTAAGAGAAGGGTCCTCTTGTGACAATGCGAAGTCCTAGTTCTTCACTGGTGAAAAGAAGAGACTCAAGCAAGAAGGGGACGACTTTGAGCAGGAGGAATCTCCAGTCAATGCGGTAGTTATTGTGTAGAACTAGATTAGTGTTACAAGGTACAAGATTTGGATATTTATATGATGAAGAATCTAGCACGGACCATTGGGTCCTCTAGGAAAGCAAAGTGTTCCACTAGTCAGAACGATTAGGACAAAAAGGAGTTGGAAGGAAAATGGAGTTCCGCTGTCTGGAAGAGCAGAATGACAGCGAGTGGAATGAAGCGGAAGTCATACTCAGGGAGAACCGCCGAGTGACAATACATCATCATGTGGGATAAATCGGAAGACATCGGATGGGAATGGTCCCATCATGAGGAGTAAACAAGTTCGATGAAGGAAGGAAAGAAAATAAATGTGTACACAGCAGAAAACCATAACATTAGCCCCTCTTTATGGCTCAAAATCCCACTTTTGAGACTAAATTTCCTCCCTTTCTTCAATCATCTCCACAATTGACCTCGTAGTCGGTGAGATTGTATGAATCCTCAATCGACGGTCTTTCCCAGCAGTACTCCGGTGTGTGCCCTTGGTGGCCGCAGTGTATGCAAGTAAAGAAGGGGCAATCTTTTTGCACATGGCCTGGCGCTGTTTTGCGACAGATGAGGCAAGTGTACTTGGGGCAGTCTGGTTGTATATGGTTCGTGCCCCTACAAACAAAGCATCGGGTGCGATGGATGTAGGGAGATGTGGAGGAGTGGGGGGTAAGGGTGTGGTCAACATCGATGGGATTGGTTGAGGACCTGGTGGGTGAGGGCGATACCAGAGCCACCTTTTTACCTTGTCTCCTCGTTGTCCTTTGACATCCGACGAAGGGAGTCCTCCAATAATGATGTACTTCCTTCCGATCTTGGGGGATTGAGCAGGAGAGGGAGAGGGACGGTGGGCAAGGGGGATTGAGGCCAGGAGTTGATCCACAAATCCCCCATTAGCAAAGGGGTTCTTTCCATCAACTCCGGTGCGAACTCTCGGATGAGATCCCCCAGAGTCAACACTTCCTTTGTCGGACTTTCTAGGGGCTGGCACAGGAATGGGGGTATCGTTCTCCTTATCAGATGAGGATAAAAGAGAGGAATCTCTAGTGGTGGCGGTGGAGGAGAGGTCCTCCTTGACGGAGAGGTCTTCGTCCCAGGTACAAAGTGGGTTGTCCCAGGGGGTGATCGACTGATCGAGGTAGAACTGCTGGTATTGGTGGGGGAGGGATCTGAAGAGGGTGCGGATAATGGGGGCAACGATGATAAAAGGGAGTTTGTTGATGGCTGTAATAACTCCAAAGTGTTGGAGAGTGTTGAAAACATAGTGTTGGGCCTTGGCAATGGTGTCCATGAGGATGTGTCCAGGATTGGGTTCGAGTACATCTCCCATAGTGATCTCATGGACTCACTTGACGGTGTGGAGGGATTGGGCAACAGCGATGAGGGTATCAAGGGTGCCACCATGCACAAAGGTGTTGTCTCTCTTAAGATATCTGTGGACGATGGGTTGGAGAGGAGGGAGCTAAGGGCCATCTGGCAATGTTTGGGAGGGAAGCGGTGGAGATGAAGGGGGGTGTCGAGTGGGAGGTCATTGATGGTAGCATACATGTTTCTGAGGCAAAGATGGGGATGGGGAAAGCCTGCCACCAGACAGTGCGCCTTATAGCTATTCCCAGTAGTGGTCCCGATTGGCTACCTCTTATCTCCCTGTTGGTCCCAATATTCCTGAATTAGTTCTGCGGAATGCTGCAGGTTCCGTGTCGATTCCCAAGTGTTTTCTGCTGCCGAATAGCCCTTCCATTTGACTGGATACGACCGTCGGGCAGGTGACCCTCGGTGTGCCAAGATGTTCTCAACTTCCCATTCTTCTTCACCTTCTATTATGTCTGGTGGTTCGGGGAAGAAGTTTTTTCTGTGTTCTTCAGTCTCTTTGTATGGAGACAGGAGGGAGGCATGGAATATGTCGTGGATCTTCCACGTTGGAGGGAGTTTGAGGTGGTAAGAGATCGGTGAGAGTACTTGGCTTATCTCAAAGGGTCCTTCCCTCTGAGGGGCCAGCTTTCGAGTGGGATATCTTAGCTTGAGATTTCGGGAATCCAGCCAGACTTTTTGTCCCGTTTTCCAGGGAGAAAACTTGGACATGATTTGGTTTGCCATATATTGTCTGGCTTTGTCATGCGCTGCAACTGCTTCTTCTCAGGCTTTTTCCAGTGAATTCATCCGTTGTTCCAGGCTGAAAGGAAGGTTTTTCTGAGAGGGGGGTAAGAATGGGGTTTGTTTGGTGACAGAGTGGCGGGCGGAGTTATGGTGGTATTCGGCAGTAGTAAGGAGATTCACCCATTTTTGCAGAATTCCATCACAGAAGATCCTCAAATAAGTTTCTAGTTCTTGGTTGACTCTTTCCGTTTCTCCATCTGTCTGAGGATGGTATGCGGTGGAGAGGGCAACGTCATATTGGAGGAGTCTGGCAAGTTCAATGGCAAAGGCAGAGGCAAATTGGGGACCTTGGTCAGAAATTACTTTGTCATGTAGTCCGAAGTGTTTGAAAACGGAAGTAAAGAAAAGCTTGGCCACCCTGGTGGTGTCAATGTTTTTAATGCAAGGGTCAAAAATGACCCCCTTACTAAGCCCATGGTCTACCACAACCATGACGGAATCAAAGCCATTGCTGGGTGGAAGCCCAGTGATGAGGTCGATGGACACCTGCTGGAACGGTTGGGTGGCCATGGAGGCAATAGGAGAGAGAGCAGGAATGGTCAGGTGGGTCTGAACCTTGTTGGCCTGACAGGTGGTGCAACCGGAGATATATCGGTGGACAAATGTTGTCATCCCTGGCCACCAATAGTCTTTGTCAAGGGTGGCAATGGTGCGGAAAAAGCCATTGTGTCCACTGAGTGGGGAGGAGTGGCATTCTTCTGCGAGGTGACGGCGAAGGAGGATATCTGGTACATAAGTGCATCCCTTGTAGTAGAGAACGCTGTCGGTATAAGCCCAGTCCATTGGGTTGTTGAATCGAGTGGGCAGGACCTTATTGTGGTCTGTGCTGAGAAGTTTCAACCATTCGAGGACAAGGGGGTCTGACGGGGTGGATGTGAGGAGTTTGGATCGCAGCTCCACATCAATGGTGCGGATAAACAACTGTTCTGGGAGAAGTATTTTCTCGGTGTTGTCGGATGTAGTTGTGATCCCTTGTTACGGATTGCTGCGTTTATTTCTTTCTTTGTCATCTTTTGGACTCATTTCTCTCCTCACGATGGGACGGCCCCATCCGATGTCTTCCGACTTACCCCTACGATGCTGTACTGTCACTTGATGACTCTTCCCGAGTATGACTTCCATTCCGTCCCGTTCGCTGCTCTTCCGCTCATCCTGACAGCGGGACCCCGTTCCTTTTCCGATTCTTCTTCGTCCGCATTGTTCCTACATACGGAACACTTACTTTCCTATGGGACCCGATGGTCCGTGCTAAATCTTGCATCGTACAAATACTCGAGCCTTGTATAGTAGAAACCCAATCTAGTTCTACGCAATCATACCGCGTTTACTGGAGTTCTCACTCGAAGTCCCTTCTTCTCGTTCGACTCCTTCTCCCGATCTCTCTGCGAAGAACTAGGACTTCGCGTCGTCACAAGAGAACCCTATTCTACGGGTTGAGTGCGACATCGCCGACTTCGCTCTGCTTAAGTCGACGACTATCAAACAGAACATTGCTTAAACTTGTTGTTCGCCCTCCACAACTGTGTTAACTCCAGTTGTCACGGTAAGCGTAACAAAAGAACTAGATTATTGATCAGGCCCTGTTCTCTAACAGAAGGCCTCGCCCATCATATCGTGGTTTCGCGCCCCATCGTCTTCCCCCGAATCCCCACCAGCTGTGGATCTCCCATTGTCTTCCACCAGACTTCCTGACATCTGGAAACTCCCCACCGGACATCCAGACTATCTCCCCCTCCCAAGGAGACTCGCTTCTCTTGAAGAAAAGGGAACCTATAGACGAATTCAGGAAAGGGTTAGACAACAGAACCTAGAGGAAGGAAGGCCCGGACACACCCTCCCACCTCTACCTTTCATCCCCAGAGGACTCTTCATACCCACCGCCTACCCTGATCCAATAGCAGAGCCAACCCCCGAACCGATCTCCACCCTAGCTATCCAGGAGGAGGACAGATTCGCCCCCATCGATTGGTCAGCACCAACCTCCCCGGTACGACCCGAAAGGATCCCCCTTCCCCCTGATCCAGAAACAGACTCTGAAGACGAGATGCCCGAATTAAAGGCCGGATTACTGGATGAATTCTCCGGCAACGGCATTGACGCCAACTGGTGGCTCCACGCCATGGATGCGTACTTCATCATAAATCCGAAATACGACGATCAAGCAAAGATCGTCACCGCCCTGAATAGGATGAGTAAGGGCAAAGGAAGAACCTTCTCTGAAGGATACTACGAGTGCATGGCTAAGAAGTTAATCCCAGAGACAGAACAGACTTGGGAAAAATTCAAGGTCGACTTCCGGGGCATGATGTCCATCCATGACGAAACATCTTTGGCAAGGAGAAAACTCTATGCCATCCGCCAAGGACCCAACACGGAGGAAGCCTTTAACAAGTTCGCCTCTGAGTTCAAACTCTTGGCAGCCCAGTCCAGGATCATTGATCAATCCGCCCTATGCGAAACCTTCAGCCGAGGAGTCCATAACGACCTTATGGAAAAAGTATTAGGTTCCAACGAAGAACCGCTCACAATAGACGACTGGATCAAAGTAGCAGGGAAATTCGCTCGCCAAACCGAACGCATCAGAGACATTCAAGGTAGAAGACCCGGATTCGGAGGATATGGAACTTCCTCACACAACAACCGTGACCCCAACGCTATGGACGTTGACTACATTCGACTCTCCCCCGTAGAGAGGGCCAAACTCATGAGAGAAGGCAAATGCTTCATATGCAAGAAGCCAGGATGTTCCACTAGGAATCACAAAGATAACCGTAAAGGGGCCGGAAACTGGAGATCTGGACCCCGATCCGACAAACCCTTACCCCGTCCGCCGGTACAAAACCGAACCGTCGAAGATAGACCCGCGGAAAAAGAGGAGAAAAACGAGGCGATCAGAATGATAGAGCAACTGATCGCAAAAGGACATGGAGTAAAGGAAATGGCCGAATCCCTCCGGGAAATCTACCTGGAGGATCCGCCGACCTATCAAACTAAGGACACCCCTACGGAAGGAATCAATCTGACCTGGACCGCGCCTAAAAGAAGCGCAAAACTCTCGGAAGAAAGGGTAAAGCAGCGACTTAAGGATTTTTAGACAGGCGCCGAGGACCGACTACTCGACCGCCTAGAACAAACCCTGTTGTAACTACTATAGAGGAAAAGTCAATTTTAATACCTCTTCAAGTATCTGCAATGGGGGGAGTTCATGTCGGACAAACCACTGCCCTAATCGACTGCGGAGCAACATCGTGTTTCATGGATGAAGCATACGCCTGAAGAAATCAATTCCCCTTCTTCCGACTTGCCGAACCTCGGGAAGCATACAATGCCGACGGAACCATCAATAGATCCGGAACCATCCGATATCGAACCCGGATTACCATTTACATCCAAGGAATACCCCGAAACCAGGACTTCTTCATTGTCCGTTGTGGAAAGCAGAACATGATCCTAGGGATGACTTGGCTTACTGAAGTCAATCCTCTCATCGACTGGTCCTCTGGAACGGTGGAAATAAACGGCGACCCACATCTCCCCTCCCGCAGACAACCGATACACCAAAGGTACCTGTTAAGAGCCATGGGATTAGACATGGATGACCGCATCGAACGACGATTGTACAAAAGAAAAGGCCTAGGAGAGTACCTTCTGAAGAAGGAGTGGATACGACGAACCACTCTCTCCACCCAACTAGCCCAGGAAGCAGGGACTAGAAAGACCGAACTTCCCAAAGAATATGAACAGTACAAGAAGGTCTTCGAGGAACCCTCAAATGAATTGCCACCGAAACGAGCCTTCGACCATAAAATCGAACTAAATAAAGATTTCGTGCCGAAACGAGGAAAAGCTTATCAGCTAAACCCTGCCAAACAGGAGGCCTGCAAAAAGTTCATCGAAGAACACCTTGCGTCCAGGAAAATAGAGCCATCCAAATCCCCACAGGCATCCCCCTTCTTTTTCGTCCAAAAGAAGGATGGAAAACTATGCCCCTGTCAGGATTACCGTTATCTAAATTCCCAAACAGTAAAGAATGCCTATCCCCTTCCGCTCATCGGCAACCTCATCGATAAGCTAAACGAATCGGAACTATTCACTAAAATGGACGTACGATGGGGATACAACAATATCCGAATCAATCCCGCGGACAAATGGAAAGCGGCGTTCATGACCCCTTACGGGCTCTACCAACCAACGGTAATGTTCTTTGGAATGTGCAACTCGCCCGCCACGTTTCAGGCCTACATGAACGACGCCTTCGCCGATATGATCGCGGAAGGGTGGCTGGTCATCTACATGGATGATCTCCTCATCCATTCAAAGAACGACCCTAAGCTACATGAAGAGCGAACAAGACAGGTACTCGCTCGCATGGAAGAACAAAAACTCTTCCTCAAACTCGAAAAGTGCACCTTCGCCGCCAAGGAGGTAGAATATCTCGGAATGATAGTAGGAAATGGCAAAGTACAAATGGACAAAACCAAGGTCGACGCCATCAGGGACTGGAGGGCCCCTCAATCAGTAATGGCAGTAAGATCCTTCTTGGGATTCTGTAACTTCTATCGGAAGTTTATCCCGGGATTCTCGGATATCGCCCGCCCGCTCAACGATCTTACTCGAAAAACTACCAAATGGGAATGGACGCCCTCCCATCAACAAGCCTTTGAATGGCTAAGGGATACCTTTCTGCGCCGACCCGTCCTTATCATGCCAGACACCTCCAAACCTTTTACTCTGATGACTGACGCTTCTCTCGTCGCAACCGGAGCGGTCCTAATGCAAAAAGACGGAAACGGAGATCTCCATCCCTGCTCCTATCTGTCCAAAACCCTCTCGGAAGCAGAACGGAACTACGATATCTACGACAGAGAACTCCTAGCGGTCATCCACGCACTAGAGGAATGGCGGCACTACCTCACGGGCACCGAACACGTGGTTACCATTCTAACAGACCACAAGAATCTTACCTATTTCCGG
>JBBPJL010001035.1:0-11659 GCA_038088675.1 Xanthoconium separans
ACGCTGCCGGACCTATTTCCGGCAGTCCTGCTCAGCGACAGCGATCCACACTATTTTCAGCTCTTGAACCTCTTGCGGGAGAAGGAACTGATGACCCCTCTCCCGCTTGCCACGTATCAAGCCATCATTGGCTGTTCTCTGGGAAATATCCTCGACGGTTACGCGCACAAGGGTTCATTTTACTCATTGTCCCCAGCCAACCTGCGGTCGTCTGTCCGGATGAAGCACGTACTCGAAAAGTATCGGCCGCAGCTGGTAAAAACTTTGTGTAGTTCTCCCGTCTGTGACCACCCGGTTTGCCTGGCTCAGACACTTCGGATGTGGGCGCAAGAGACGGACGCCGCATCCCCCATCAGACCTTGGAACCTTCAATGGGACAGTATGTTCTGCCGCGTTTGCTTGCCAACTCTAAAGGGGAGGCACGAAGCAGAGATGAAGCAGGTATGGGATCAACTACCTACTGCTTTTGGTTTCGCTTCTTGGAAAGAGGTGAGGATGGACGGGAACTCTCCTTCGCTTACGATTATGAAGTTTCTTCAACGCTGAATGTATGTATGGTTGATCAGAATAAATGTGATGATAGAACCAATTGAGCGTCACACTTCCAATGTATAAGTGCATCATCAGCTGTCCTGTTGGAAACATCATCGAAGGGTACCAGTTCGAGGGTTCAATTTATTCGTAATCCACTACCAACCTGCTGGCTCGTCTTTCTGCAAATCGTATTGCAACACCAAATTACGGATATGGTCGCAAGAGATGAATGCCGTAGCGCATATCGGACCTTGGTGACATCATTGGGAGTCAACCACCAGTGCACATCGCGTTTAAAGGCAAGGTGGGAAGCAGAAATGAAGAAGGAATGGAATCAAATACCCATGGCTTACGGTTGCGCTTCCTGGGAAGAAGTGAAGATGAGCGGTGTAGTTGACTTTCCATTGCATGGGATGATTATTGATTAACTGTGGCAATAGAACTCGGACGTGAGGTCAGGTCAGGTTTGGCTTGTGACATATATCGTAGCCATGCGCGGCGCATGAAAATATCATAAAGGAGCTGAGTACATGGATGCAAAGGAAATTCTCCATAGAGGCTGCCTTTACTCTACATCGACGACGGTCGTTTGGAGGCCCTGACAACAAGATCAGCAATGTAAATTACACGGCGAGGTGAGGAGCTTACCTTGAAGGTGGTGACCTCGACGTGGCTAGCATACGTAAAAAGCTTCTCTTTTGCATTCTCCTCGTCGTTACGTTTGCCTGAAACATGCATAAGGTGAGCCAGGAGACAAGGACAAGAGATACTCACGCTCCAACTTGACGCGTATCCGGTGGGGAACAGATTTGATGCCTTGAGCCCATAGAGCCTGGTTAAGCTTGGGGTCGAGCCGAACGTCCTTGGTGCCCATCGACTTTCTGGCGAACTCGACCACGGATTTGACGGCCCATGGGGCACGTTTTTTGAACGAGCGACCATGCACGCGCTTGTGCAAGTGGATCGTGTACTCGCGCGTCACGACGTCTTGGAGGGCAGTACGCTTGGTGGTCTGGATCGGGATCAGTGCGATAGATCAGCTCTGGTCATCGTGTAGACGTACCTTTCCGCCTTTTGTTCGGGCCTGTAAAACTTGTGAGAACGGTAATAAACAGGGGCGGGTTACATACCATGTCTCAAGGATGTCGATGTTGGTCGAACGTGTTTGTATTGTGGCAGCAAGGAAGAATAAGGTTTGTGGCTGAAAATCTACGATACAGTTTATCGGCAACTACCGAAAACCATTTTTGGGATACTGACTCACCACGGGTAGGACGAGTGGTTGTCCTTTGTCCCTCGACAGTTATAATAGAGGGAGTATCGTTTCCAAGTTGGAATGGAATGCCCGCTCGATACAATGCGCCTCGCGATTCTTGATATCATCTCTTCTAGTTCTACTACTCAGGGATGGATTCCCAGCATTTCCAGTGCGTTTTCATCCCTTGTTTGTCCCGGATTCTCCTAACACCCATATTACATGTAGCCCGACTTACGCGACCTTGACACCTTTCAAGATTTCTCGCAGTGCATCACTTTGACTCCGAGCGGCGTGTCACCGACCAATAGCATCCATCACTGCATTTCCGGTGATGTTTCCACCCTGCGGTCTTGATGCGCTCTGCAAGCGATCTTTCGGACTACGATGATCCTTTATCCCTTGAACTTCGATGTAATGCTATTCACCTTCTCGGGAAGAGAACCACACTTGGACGTTCTTGTTACTTGGAAGCAATTATCATAGATTGCCTCGTCTGAGATATGATCGATTGATCCCCCTGCCTGAGCCTTTTTTCACCAACCATGACTCGGGCTGGGGCACTGAGTGAGCTCGATGAAACACCCGACTATCGCGAGCTCGGATCCGTTCAAAGGCCGCAACGGTGACGTGTAACCGCGTGTAACTCGGGTGTCTGTAGTAGGCTATCAGCTCATCTGTTGTACCTATCTGCGAACTAACAGCAAACTTTTCTTTCTTGCGACTTGCTCTTTCCTTGCCCTCGGCTGGCCCAAACCTACTGCTGTTCATTGATTACTCGCCTCACGTCGGCACATAACCAACCAGGGAATTTGAAAATTTGAACACGGCCTCGATCAAAAGTTACCTCAGGTCGACGACTCAATGAATGGCAAATCATTCTGGTTGCAGCTGAGACGAGTCCCGACTCCATTGGCGCTCCTAGTGGGACTATTACTCGGGTTGCTCATTGGCCGCGCATTGCCTTCCAGCGTACGTGTCTAGTTTGATACGAATGTCTATTCGGTTCCCAAGCCCTCCCTGACCCTCAAAATCAAGTTTCTCGCCCCAGACAGACCTATATACGTTCCACGCTTGTCCTCGCTGAAGCGCCTCACCCCACCGACCGTCGACCAGCGTCGTCGGGTGCTTGAACTGCTCTCCACACTTTCACCCCACCACACGGCGGAATGCACGCGCCACTCCCAACCTCTGTACGCCCAACAAGTTCGAGAACGCTACAAGTCACTTGTAGGGTTCCAGCCTGCTTCGCAGACATCTTGGTTGTCCTCGTTCGACTTTCCTGGCTTCAGTGATACCCAACACGTCCACCTTACTCCCACAAAAGAACACAAGTACTTCTTCGCCATCAATTTGTATAATTCGTTCGATGTCATTCCTGATCTATTCGCAACTCTCTTTCGGGTCTCGGCGATACTAGGATACCACAACGTGTATGTCTCCATTTATGAAAACGGATCCTCGGACCAGACCAAGGCACTGCTTCGTATCTTCGGCGCGCTCACCAAGAGCGTCGGTTTGAGGGTGACGATTCGGACGTCAACTAGGACGAGGGGCGCATTTAACCATCGTATCGAATACCTTGCAGAGGTTCGCAACCAGGCATTCAACCCACTATACGAGCTCAGAGATTCCCGCAACGAATATTTCGATACCATTATCTTCATGAACGACATTTTACCATGCGTGGACGACATTCTCGAACTTATCTGGCAAAGCCGGCGACAGAATGCGGGTATCACTTGCGCCGCAGACTACATGTATCATCAAGAACTCGTGGGTTTCTCGAACGTTTTCATGTTCCAATGTTCCTTGTCTGACCCTGGTGATGGTTCCTAGGGCTCACCCGTCTTTTATGACAATTGGGTGTCTCGCGATATCAACGGCACAGCGTTGGAAAATGCACCTTTCGAGGCCATTTTTCATGACGCTCATTCATCTGAACGTTTCCAGATGCATCTTCCTGTGCAGGTGCAGGCGTGCTGGAATGGTGTTGCCGTGCTCGACCCTGCGCCATTCTATACCCCGCCGCAAGTCCGCTTCCGTATGGCGAAACTGGCGGAGAACGAGTGCTCGGCATCCGAGTGTAGTCTCATTTGTAATGACTACTGGGAGGCTGGCTATGGTCGAATCCTCATGGTGCCTAGAGTCAAGTTGGCATATGACAAGGTGGGCACACGAACTCGAAATAGGTGGTTTGTGATTACTTAAAAGCTCTTTACGTACAGAGAGTGTTTGACATTATACATCCTCAAAGACGGAATCTGACTGCTATCCGCGGATACGCCCGCCTCGGAGGTCTCCCTGACAATCCGCGCACGGATCCCCAAGACCGGTCGTGGTTTGGTCCCCATGACAGACTTTTTACCCCAGAGGAAGGGGAAGAGATAGAGTTTGTGCCGGGACCTTCGCATGGTGAGTACTCTCGCGCAACGCGGTACTCTGAAGACTGACTGCGCTCGCGTTCTTCAAGTATGGTGCTGGGGATGGGATGGCGCAGGTGATATTGATGGTCCTGACGTGGATCCTATATGGGAGGCGATGCCTAATCGCTCGCAGAGCAGCGAGGTGGTGAAAGTGAAGCACCAGAGGTTGATGGATGGACTATGAGTAATTTATTATAGAGGTTTTGCTTAGATCTATGTCTGTTGTCATTTCATCGATCCAAAGGGTTGAATTGATCTTCCAGGGATTTGCACTCAAGGTTGGAGAAAGTGCGGGGCTTTTGGCACAGTTGGTAGCGCGCATGCTTCGCAAGGATGATTGCATGAGGTCGTGGGTTCGACTCCCACAGAGTCCATTTTGTCCTCGACGATCCAGCCTGACATTGAGCCACGTCAGAATTGTGCCTTGGCGGTGTTTGAGCTGTCTTCTTTTTTCTTCAATTTGGTCCCGAATAGTGGTTCCAACTTGCTGACGTTGGAAGTGGAGCAAGTGGCGTCTGAACGGACTTTTTTTTTCGCGCTAGCTGATCGTCACCGGCGCCGCGTTCGAGCCGATTGCGGATTTATCTTGTCCTACTTCGCAACCAAAACCAGCCACACGAGGTGTTTCGCCTTTGGGTGACAGATGCAACGACGCTCAGCCTTAGCCAGGGGTCTCGCTCACTGTAGCATATCCGTCCCGTCACAGCACCGTCTCACCGGGAAGAGCGTCGACCAGATGATGCGTTCACGATGGCACCGGCGTACTTTTGGCGTACCTAATCGAATATGGGCTCTCCTGCTCGCCTTGTTGTCCCTCGTAGTCATATCTCGCGTCCTCTCGTTTCATCGCCAACCCCATCAACTCAGCACCGCCGGACTCGTGCCAATAAACTACCTTCACTCGGCCAATTATTTTAGGGCCAACAGCTCGGACAAGGATTCGTCAAGCAATCCATTTCCTTTCTGCCCAGTGTTTGGACCTGGGGATGACATTGCGGAAAAATACAGCCCAACGACCCTCGCTCAGAGCCGACTGCACCTCGGGAGCGGAGGGCGGGTGCACAGGGTGATTCACAAGGCGTTACTGGGCCAGCCGATTACAATGAGTGTGGTGGGCGGTTCTGGTGAGTCTAGCAACGTCTCGTCTCTGGTCGTCAACTGAACCGTCTTTGTCGGCAAGTGTCGGCATGTCATGGCGCCGGCGACGACCCACTATCTCCCCAGTGTTATCCCTCTCTTTTCTTCCAGTGGTGGCTCAGCGTATTTCCACATCCTGCTTCTGAGCTCACCAACGGGGCTATGCGTCGGACAGATTCGGGGTATTTTGGTTTTTGCAGCGCACATCACATGCCCGAGAGCACTGACCTCGTGGTAGTGGAATTCGATGTCGATGATCCAGGGTATGTGCAACGTGGCATTCGAACCGGATACACGTGTCGTTTACCCGTCTCTTGTCAGCGACCAACAATCGATGGAATACTTTGAACTTCTTGTGCGCTCGTTGCTTGATAGACCCGAGCAGCCTGCCGTCGTCATCCTCGGCCACTTTAGCTCGGAAGTCCATAGTGATTATGGTTTTGCCGGACCCGATCATTGGCATAACATTGTCGCGCAATTCTATGACGTTCCCCATGTCAGGTATGTTCTCTTTGTCACACTTTTGGAAGTGACCATAATTACGGTTTCGTAGCGTGAAACCTATTTTATACCCTACGTACATGACCGACCCCGAGCTTATCAAGCCCTACTATGCCGATCCAGTCCTCGCCAATGAAGAAGGTCATGTGCTCCTCGCAGATGTCCTGATTTCTTACTTCCAGTCTCAAGTTTGCGCTGCATGGGCGACAGCTGGCGGTCATTCATACGAGACATTTCCCCTTGTGCTTCCGGGTTACACTGGGGACACGCACCTTTTCGGTGGTGTGGGTGCTCGAAAAGGCGGCGCACCACCTGAGCCGCCCAAGGCCGCGGACGAGAACGCTGCCCCTGAGAAGAAGCCCGCACAAGCTCCTGCTCCAGGTAGCCAACCCGTCCCGCCCGAGTTGCGCATCCCGCCTGTCCGTATCAACACGCGACCAGATGCACCTCTGCCATTCGAGGAGCCAGCGCCGTACTGTGCCTCTGCCAACGATCTGGTGAACCCCGTGCCGTCGTCGCTGTTCCACGGCTCAGGATGGCATGTGGCACATCCCGACCTGGCCACGTCGCCGTTGTTGACGGCCGAGTATTATTGGCACAGTTGGATGCCACTCAGTACGTTGCGCGTGCCGATCAAGGTTGGTGCGGGCGACGTGGGGATCTACTATATCAAAGAGCCGATCAACACCATCGGGGAGGGCAGCCAGTTGCAATGTTGGGTGGACGACAACGTGCGAGGGGCTGTGATTATCGAGAATGCGGGTAACGTCCTCGAGCCCGAGCCTACGTACGTGGATTGCGTTCTTTCTTTTTAGCTGGGTATGCTGACATGGTGCAGGCTTGGGATAATTGATCATTTTGTGACGCGCGGAAGTCACTTTGTGGATTGCGTGGTGCTGGGCGAGGAAGGACAGGCGGTGCCTTCGTTCAAAGTCATTGCTATCGTTGCGACGTAGACACAGGACTTCTATCTTCATGTTCCAGTACTAGACGTTTCATTTCATTTCTATAGATTGTTGATTTTTCTAGGATATTCTAGGATGCATAGCCATGGGGCTAGGTCTGACTGCGTGGGACATGATGACGGCGGCCGACAAAACCTGTGCTGCGCTGCCTCTTCTCAGCTGCGGCCGGGCAGACGCGGATTGCCTTCATCTTGTTTCACCGACTCGCTACATATATAACGACGACACTTTCTGTTTCGCTCACGTACAATAATTTCATCGATGCCGTTCAAGAGAGGACCTCCAACTGGCAAGTGCTTTACACACATATATGTTCATTCGATACTAATTGGATTGCTATAGATGCGCCACCCGCATATCGCTTTATGTCGCGGGTCTATGGGCGAAGTCTTCGGCCCGTTGTCATTGCAAGTTCGTCGTGTCGTCTATGTTTACGAGGATGTGCACTCATCGTCCAGCGTAGTGGCTGTTATCACGGCCATCTGGACCCTAGCATGGTAGGCGTCTAACTCGAGTCCGACCACGCCAAATACTCATTCCTCCCTAGGACTGTATGTCGTCGATGAAGTGTTCAAATTCGTGCCCATGTTGACCCACCATTTCTTTCTAGGTGGCTTCCTTCAAGGAGCTCACCATTGCCGACAATGGTACGTCGCACGCTGCATTCGCGTGCTCGTGCTGACACGTTGTGTGGTTAGATAATTTCCCCAAGCTTGCTCCGTTGGCGATTGCGCAAGGAGTGATGTTTGCGGTCGCATGCGGATTCCAAGTGTTTGGGGTTGTCGCTGCGGCATTGGTAAGTCTCGGACTAGTTGCTGGGAATGTGACTCATCGTGGCGGTTCCAGCAACGGTTTACACTGATCAAAATCTATGCTTTCCTGTGTGCACTGAGTACACTGCTTGTCGTTGGTGTCGGGATCATGAGGGTCGTCGTTCACTTTGCGTTCAAGGCATGTTGGTTTCCGTCGATGTTTTTCGTTGTCGTTGCTCACTGTCACGCTAGTCCGAGTTGATTGATGAATGCAAGCTCCTTGCAGAGAATGGATCCATTGGCTCTGTTGGTGTTTGAGACTAATTTTTTTCCCTCTCCGTTGCTGATTTTCTTCCAGGTGTTTGGAATCTGGGGTTCAGATCCGTCGTCCGATCTCAACCCCACCGCAGCTGCGCAATGTAAGTTCTTGGTATGCACTTTACTCCCGCAATGATGTAACACATGCCAGACTGCAATGATGCGTGGAATCATGATTCCTGGGCGGAAATTGTAACGGTTCTTATCGAGATCGGTAAGCGGCGTTTTCCTTTATTACTTCAAGTGTCCACGATGATCTCACCATCCCTGGACCAGCCCTTGGATTGCTATTCACGGCCGTCGCATTTGCATACTTCCGACAAGCACTCGATCCCTCCAGCCCCGCCAACGCATCCCGCTTGCCGTCCAACCAATCACGCCAGGATGGCCATCCCAACTATTACAGTCCAGCGTATGACGGGACTTCTTACACCCCAGTCTACCTACCACCCCCTGGTCCTCCTCCCACCGACAACAAGCCACCGGAATACAAGCGTGGGTCGTATTTGCCCACTGACAAGGATGCCAAGGGGGACGATCCGTTCTCTGATTATGATGGCCCGAGCGTGCCGATGCCGACGCATTGGGTGGAGGACCGGGAGGCCAAGGTATGAGGGAGGATACATACATTTTCTTTCTTTTGATTTCATTGTTGGCGTTTCCTTGCCGCAAATCCTTTTATGATGACGAAAATGTGGACACTACCATGCATTTTTATCTTGTTCACGATGATAATATAACTACCCCTGTAATTTTGTTCAACGCAAGCAAATTTCTGAGATTGCTGGACAGATATCGACATGTCAACCTAAATTCCTTATTCTTCGCCGCTTCCTTTTCACAATCGGACCTGTGCCTCTTCCAATCTGCTTTTTGGCAGCTCGTTCCACAGTATGAGACTGCCTTGCAGCTAAAACGGCCACAGATTTAGAATGGCGCCAATGAACAAAGAAAGGTATTCGAACTCACCGTGTACATGCTTTGCTAGCCCCTCCCCACTGGAACAGTCGGTCTTCGACCACTGGATCTCTTTTCCCGCGTACGCGTTCCGCCTTTGAGCTTCATCAAAGCGCTCGTCTCCGGGCACCCCGCATATTGACATCCATGAAACTCCGCCGAGAGCAGGTTTCACCGACCCAAGATGGTGAGGCTCATCCACCCATGCCGTAGCCACTCTGCCGCCGACTGGAACTTGTGCGGTCGCTTGCTTAGACGGCGCTAGAGAAAAAGAATATGATCTCGTGATTCGAGGGGCGGCTCGCGCGCTCGAACGGATCGAGGTCGTATCGCGTGTAGATCTGGTGCATGATGGTCGCAAAGACGGGGGGTTTCCTTGTGGGGGTGGGGGTAAGCAAAACGCGCGGGCAGGATCTAAAACAAAAAAAAACGAACTGCGAGGTCGTCACCTTCCCTCTCGAGCTTGCCGATGAGACCGCGCATGTTGCCCAGGAGCGTCGAGCGATTCGGGGGGTTGATGTGCCCAGGCTTTTTCGGGGAGGGTCTCGATGGCCGTCTTGCATGCGCCGTCTTTACACGTGCTCTCGGCCTTGTTTTTTTGACGAGGATAATATTGTCTGTCAGGCGCGTCCGGGATAAAAGAGTGTGTTTGAGTTCGACTGACCCAGTCCTCGAACACCGCTGACAGGCCGCCCGCATGCGAAAACTTGACGAGCACCTTGGGATCCCAATACACAGGCCGCATCGCGTCCATCAGCCCGTCGCCCAGCGCAGCCCGATACACCAGCGTCGTGCTGATCGTGACGAGCCTCTTCATCGCCTTTGCCCGTCGCACCTTGTCCTTGTCGTCGTGCGCCGGGTTGATCACGAACGCGACGAGCATGTCAAGCCGAACTGGTATGCAGCGAGGTCGTTGCCTGAACAATCTTCGAGATCGTACGCACGTCCGCGGTCGTCGTCGTCGGCTTCCGGGTCGGCTTTCACGGTCTGGACGACGGCGTCCGCTTCGAGTCGCCACCGACCGAGATCGATGGGGTCGTCGAGGAGAAAGGTTTCAAAGTCGGGCGCGCAGCTGAGGCAGGCGCGGAGTCTGCTCGGGGGGAGAGCTGGAAGAAGAGTCCGCATTCGTGCAGTTTGAGGGCGACGTCGCTCATGTGTTTGGCGTCGCAGAATTTGAACTCGGCCGTTCTGTGATTAGCGAGCCTCGCGTCGTAAAAGACTCGGAGGAGGTAACGGACGCGCCGGAAGAGCGGGGGTGAGCTGTCGCGTCACAAAGCGTCAGAGTCAGCGTCAGGATGGAGAGCAACGGCGATGTCTTACTTGTACCCATTCCTCGCGTGGCACTACGCCGTGCTTGAGCACGATGTCGTAAATCTTGCAGAGGGTGTCCGTCAAACTGGTGGCGATGGGGTCGAGCAATGTTGCGGTTTCAAACGTGCCATTCATGAGGCCATCCCCCCACGACTGCATGAACGTGCCCATGACGGCCATGCTGAGTCGTGCAAGGACTTTATCGCGCACGGATTCCCTGGGACGAGGCCCGGTGGTGATCAGCTCGTGCTTGTATTGTTCTACGGCTGCTCTGCGCGATCGCGTCGTCATGCATACGACGACTTGAAGGTATAGCATAAGCTCAGCTCAAGTTTGGAGTCGGGTTGAGTGGGCCCCAGTCCATAGCGAGCGCGTACGTTGTCCTGTGAACACTGAGCACCTCAACGGAGGAAGAGGTCAAGAACACACGTACCACACGCTCAAAAAAAAAAAAAGCCTCGCTGGTTGCAGCTGTCAATTCAAACGCCACGGGTTCAGGAGCGAGGCGGCGACTCGGGATGCCGGGGCGCGATGCAACCAGCAGCGAATCGAGTCCAACAGAGAACGAGGTCCCCAGCGCGATTCCATTACTTTGCCGTCATGAATCTAATTGTGGGTCTTGCGGCGACGGCTTCGGAAAACCGTGAAAAAGCTAAGCAGAGATGTCTTGGTGACAACAAACTTTGAAGAGTGACAAGGTCGCGCCACCACCACTGAATTTCCCGCAAAGCTAGTATGTCTATCTGACTCTATCAAGGTACCTGAGCGGTCTCAGCGGCTTCGTACGCAAATCTAGTGAATACATCTAAAATGAAGTGTTGCATCGAAGCCTAGATAAAGACTCACCGTGGGCAAGAGATGGTTCAAGTTTGACCATGGTTTGGATTACGTTCTGTGTCTGGAATACGCTTCGGGAGCGTTGGCAACTTGGCATTCTACTCTTCTGTTGATGAAAATTTGAAAGCACGTCTCAGCTTCAGGGCAAGTGAACCTGAAGTTACCTGCAGGCTGTCCGGCGCAACATCAACAAGCCTGGGACGTTCATAGCAATACTTGAGGCTACGCTCAGACGCTCCAAGATCTGCACCTTGACATCGTTCTCGCGAACTTGGCAGGATCCAAGTTGAAGCTTTTCGTGGAGCACAAGCAGATTGTTGTTGTAGTACGTCGCCGTCTGTGTTGCGTTACTCTCGGCCCATGTTATAAGTTCAGAGGCTATACCGTTCACAAACTACCAAGAACGGTCAACTTCCAGCTATCTTTCAAATGCTCAAGCCATTCCGGATCCGCTGCCAGTGGCAACAACCTAACTGATTGTCTATCCTGTTTTGCCCACCCTGGGCGAATTACTGCACTACAGGAGTACCGTACGGTACGTTTCAGTGACCCACAACCCCTTCTTCACTTGCGCTGGCATATCGTGTGGCGTTCTCGATCAATACATATCTCAGAGTTATTTCTCGGTAACGATTTCGTTTTTGCAGCCCCAAATGAACTACACGA
>JBBPJL010001036.1:0-11653 GCA_038088675.1 Xanthoconium separans
CGCGCTTATTGGGCAGACGTGGATCATCCTCGATGGCCCAGCACCCAAACTTTCCTGCTTCGTTGTCCTCGGGCCTTTGATATAGACATATGCTTGGATCAATTCTACGTTCTAGCGACAATCTCACCCATGTCGTAACTGCCACTGCTATGAATCTCGTCTATTTACCTACACAAAACTAAATTATTGACTCTGGATTAATGATGTACACAGATGACGAAAGTCACGGTTTCATGCAACGCGTCTAATTGTATGTATCCGTGGATTACATGGATTTGTAACAATAGCATTCTACTCGGCCTACCCAATGGTGAGCTTGCCATCGGCATCATTAAATTCATACGGGGGAATCTCCAGATTTAGCTGCAGAGGACAAGTGTCGGTCAAAGAAATGATCTAAAAGTAGTTTTCCTTACCGGTGCTGGACCCTTGCGTGCGCGGCCGGCTATTGGAACCATGTCAGCAAAAGTCATCGATAGGGCAGACGAAACTTACAAATGTCATAATGCGAACCATGGCAAGGACAGAACCACCCTCCGAAATCACCCGCCTCACCAATTGGGACACAACCAAGATGGGTGCAAACGCCAAGCATGACCAGCCACTCGGGTTTCTTCGTCCGACTCTCGTCGCTCTCTGGGTCTCTGAACGATTTCCAGTTGACACTCCTAGCCTCTTGGATCTCGTCGGGGGTGCGGTGACGAATAAAGACGGGTTTTCCGCGCCATTTGATAATGACGTTCTTGCCCTCTGGGATGCTGGCGAGCTCGACTTCGGTCTTTGCAAGCGCAAGGACATCAGCGGAGGCAGCCATGGTCTCGAGGAAGCCGGTGATGGCAGACTTGGCAGCAGAGGCGGAAAGGACGCCAAGAGAGCCAACCATGAAGTACGACATGGCACGGTTAGCTTCGTTGGACTTGGGGCGGTATGCAGAGAAATCTGGGACCTCGGGAGCATCTTTTACAATAGCAGAGGTATGGAGGAGACGAGGCTGGTAGAAGGAGGTCGCAGAGGGTGCTTTCGTTTTTTGTTGGAGGCAAGATTAGCGCAGATGGAGGCTTGGCTTCGAGGCATACTTACACAAATAAGTCCTGGAGACGAGGCCAACAGAGGTCGTCTTTATACCACCAGTGAAGCTCTTGGGCGCGTCCGAGCGGGGAGCGAGACCATGTCCGTGAGCGTGTGCGTCGGCGGGTGCACGGGCGGCGAGGTTGAGATGTGGTGCGCTGGGTATTCCGGTGGGGAGGGTGCGGACAGTGGGGGATATATTGACCGCTTTTCTGAAGGAGGCCATTTGGAGACGCGAAAAATGAACAAAGGACTTTTTTTTCAAAAACAAACCCGTATATTTCCGACTGTACAGCCACTACATAAGTACTTCAAGTTACCATTGGTCTATCCCTGGTACCTTATATCCAAACCAGCCATCTCCCCAGCTCTCCCGAATGAACAGAAACATGATCCACATGATCCATCTCTTCATCAGATACTCAAAAGCATTCATGTCCTTCTTCATGCTGCCGCGCCGATTTGCCTCGTCCACGATCTCTTCCACCCGAGCTCGTCGATCTATCTGAAACTGGGCCAGCAGACCTGTCCAGTTCAACGTATGCATCGTTCCAGGGATAGCACCTTCGATCTGTCCTCGCAAAAGGTGGGCAAGATAACCGGCATCCTCTAGTGCTTGAGATGCCCCTTGTCCAGAGTGCGGAGGCATGGCTACAGAACCAAATTCGACTCTCAGCACGACCTCTGACCAAGATGAATCCACGCACCATGAGCGGCGTCACCGATCAACACCGTACGTCGACTATGCCAACGTTCCAGCTTCGAAACTTGGAATACCGGCCAGACAAATAGTCGATCGTCGGAAGCTTCTGCCGCAGCAATCAGTTGGGGCACCGGGAATGCCCAGTCCGCATATCGCTTCCGCATCTGTGAAAACTGGTGTAAATAGCGGGATCCACGGACAGAAAGTCGTTCACCTCGACTAAAGCCTGCTCCCTGGGAATCTTCCATTCCTCTCGGCTTCGATTTGGCGCCTCGTGTGTCGTCCACCTGCAGTCGCGTCAAGCATTTAGCGTGCGCATTGCTGAGACACTGACCATCCCACTTTTTTCTTTTCCTTGTCGAAAATCGCTATTCCGACAAATCCCTGTCGCCCGTGCATCATGACGCACGGCCGTTCTGGTGTAAGAAAGTCCGATAAACCAGGCACACTATGGATGTTGACAAGAGTGCCTAATCCGACTAAACCGCTGTATTCTGGCTGGGGAACGGGGAGTCCGAGGCAGCCGTACATGCTTAAAGGCAGTCAGAATGTTGGCCACTCCGAAGCAGAAGCTTGACTCCACCTTGGTCGGACCGTACTCCAGATGCCGTCTGCTCCTATCAAAAGGTCTACCTTCTTTTCCTGTGGTAGCCCTTTCTGGATCCAACGCACGAGTACACCGTCGTCGGATTCTTCAATGGATTGCACCTGGGCGTCCCACTTAACATCGAGTCCCCTGTTCTTTACTTCGTCCAGCAAGACGTCATGAAGGTCCGAACGCATGACCATGGTGGAGGCAAACCCATAGCGTTTCTCCGAACCTTGTGGCACCCTGCCGATGAGTCCACCAGTATAATTGTTGATAGTCAGCCAGGGCACCTGTGCACCACTATCCCGTTGGAGAAGGGTGCGCGCTAGACCAAGTCCATTCAAAACATGCATTCCGTTTGGAGCTAGCATCAAAATCCCGCCCTCCGCAAATGTTGGCCGATCCGGGCGGCCCTCGAGCATGATGACATTTGTGTTCAAGCGTGACAGAAACAAAGCGATTGCAGTCTGTGGTATCCGTAATAAGAGCCTCAATTGAGCGACGCCAAACCAAGGATGAACAGACTTACACCTGCTATTCCTCCTCCAGCGATGATAATCATAGGCTTCTGAGCAGACATTTGCAGAATAATGGATGACTCAACGGGAATGCCACAACCGTTTATATTCGATTGGCCTCCTGGCAGCTTTCCTGCAGGCCGTTTGGACGCGTCAACTGGCGAGCTGCGCACATTGCCGGTCGGTGACATTGCAAGATCGGCGAAGGGCGGCGTGCCAGTGGAGGGACGTCACTCACGGCTCAGGTACTCGTCACCAAAATAGGTTACAGGCACCCAAGATTGATACCCGATTGCCCATATGCCCCCTCCGTGACGTGCGAGATCACACTTTGCCGTTCGCCATGCTGGACAATTGTAATGCCGGTCGTAACCTCAAATTCCGTCGAAAACGTACAATACTATCTATCTATCTTGTAATGAGTTACGGTTGCGTAGGGTCTTCTAAAAAATCTACCAAAATCCCAGGCTTCTATTCGTATCTGTTGTGCATTTGCGGCTCTATTCACGGGTGACTTTCAAATGTTTCTCCAAGCACGAAAAGACACGTTGCTTAGGATATTTTGGCGCCACCGGAAAACCTTGCTGTTTGGCCCACCTCCTAACGACGCCAGGATCTATCGTGTGTTGAGACGGCGATCTGCAACGGGTCCAACACGACTTACAATCTGTGATTATGCCGTCTACGCCGAATCGTGCCAATTCGTCGATCCTATCAAGACCATTCATCTGCCAAAAATACCACGTCACGTCAGCTGGCGAGCCAATGCAGTTTAGCGTTCAGACGCTGACCGTCCATGGCTTGACACTCAGACCGAGAGCATGAGCTTCCCGGACCATGGCTCGTGTCGTGAAATTAGGATCGTCTTCAGAGTTAACAAACGAAGGGATAAAGCAAGTCCCACACGGAGAGAGGATGTCTGCATTGATAGCACGCGCAGCCTGAGCCATCTTTTGTCCAAGAGATGGGCCCGAAAAGCTGTCAAGGTGTAAACCACCAAGCCAAGGACTGGTGTTGTTGTCTTGCGTGAAAGCTGTATCACTATCTGGGGTAAACGCAACAGGCGGATGCGAAGATTACATGTACGCACTCGTCGATCAATGCTGATATCGAGATAAATGGGTCAAGTTCCTGTTAAATGTCAAATATCATTTTTCAAGGCGTCCAGTCAAACAAATTGATAGCGTTACCTTCATCGCGATCAGAGTTCTCCAGTCGAAGCTTTGATACTGAGACCAAGAGTTCAGAGGACAAATGTATCCTTTAGTGGCACAGCTTACTGTAATTGACCTATAATAAGGGCTAGCAGAGAAGATCGCATGCTGTTTTTGAACAAAATCTTCAACGCTCGCAGTACGATTAGGATGCTCAGGGTTGATCTTTGACTCAATATTCCAAAATATTCGATGCAACGGATCTACGCACTCCACAAAGTCAAAGACTTCCTGGAGTGTCGGTATACGAGCCCCGGGGTAAAGGAGTTGTTGGGCTTTTGGTTAGATAAAAGTCACATCAGCGGATGTCCAGAGGCAAACGGAGGACCATACGGAAGTCAGGTTGTCGCTTTGATCCGCAGTCGAGTGTCTTTATTTGAGCCAATGTCAAATTTGAAATAAATTTTCCAACATATGGATATGTAGGGTCGTTTGGGAACTTGGAGACAGATGAGAAGGTAACCTACGTCAAAATTTTGTTACTCACGACAGGACGGGTATCGCTACACTTCTCCGCCAGTATTTGATTGTCATGCCATACAATAACCTCCCCATCCTGCACGAGTGAGACCCTTGAGAGAGAGATAGGCATAGAAAATACTGACCAACGTGACACCGTTGTCCAGCTCCAGAGTTGTTGCACCGTCAACGAGCCCCCTGGTCTTGAATTTCACAAGTGATACACACGGGAAAGTATCAGCATACCATGCAAAGCCTTGTAAAGTACTTTCAACCGTGTTACCCCTACCGCCTCGATGGGCCTGTTGGTGTACCTTGTAAAGCGGACGCTGGACAGCGAAACAAGAATCAAAGCGCACCTGTACATCGTAAGGCTTGTTAGGTGCGAATGCCTTTTGTGCAGGTGACGCTAGCACAAGAAAGACTTTTAGAAAGGCAAATATTAGATATGTGAGAGCAGGCATGAAAGCTCCGAGTCAGTACTGGCAGTCGCCAGTGGAGGCAGAATCCGGTACATAGAAGAAATAAAAATAGGCACTGGGTTCCACCGGTTTCCAGGATTCAACCGCTGTCCAGACGAACGTTCATCGCTAGGCTGGATGGATGAGCTAAACTTGCTCGATTTAGCTGCGAACGTGTACGGAGCTATGCGTCCTGCTGACATACATACGATCTTGCCGGGACATGAAAACTATGTCTGACACGTGATGGAGACCAATGATTCGTGTCGTGAATTTGGGATCTCGGTTCAAATCACCGACTGTGACGATCATCTCTGATCCTGTGACGAACTAGATGTGTCTACATTGACATTTCCCAGGCCAAGATTCTTGAAGTCATCGCGTTCCATGAGCCCCCTGCGGGATTGCGCGGTCGTCGTAGTGAACCAAGAAAAGTGTAGACGGCACTCACTTGGACATGCGGCACTCGAGGTATTGTTTGCTGAAAGGCCTGCAAGGTGTGGATGCACTAGAATTTTTCTTGAGGCAGGCCATGTACTCCATCATTTTATCTCTGCATTCACCTAAGGCCAGATCAGTGTGGACCTAATGGATGAGACTGGATCTACCGTCGTGATCAATAGGGAATGAACCACGATCAGGAGGAGTGGTCTGGAAACCAACGTTGATGGATGGCGGACGTCCGAACGACATTTCAAAAGACGTGGGAATTATCGACTACACAAATGGATCAAGTTTGGTGTACCCTGGCCAGCAGCTACAAATTGATTCCCAAGCTCATGACCATCTCCTCAGCCATCCTTATCTTTACCCTTTACTCCGTGATTGAGAGTGGACTGAGATTCTGACTCGGCGTGCGTGCGATCGTCCTTTTCGTCCCCGTCGCGTCGATTGACTTGGGATCCAATGTTCAATGCGGCCAGGTTTCTACCTTTTAGGAGAACGATCTCCTTGAGCCATGTGTTTTCTCGTCGAAGATCGTTTGCCTCTCGTTCGAGTTCTTCTGCTCTTCCGGTCAAGTCCGCAACTGTGCGCTCGAGGTTGAGTGTTTTGAGTTTCTTCTTGACTCTGAATCGCGCTATGGGTACGCCAGTTTGAACGATGATATGTCATGGATGAAACACCCTCACCCGAGGCAGCCGTGTTCCTGCGCCGCTTGTCTTCATCGACAGATATCGTATCCTCCGTCCCCTCTGGGTCTTGGGTGGATAGGTTTGTTGGAGACGCTGTAGGAGAAGAGGGAAGCTGCGCGGAAGTCGTACTTTGTGACATAAGCGACAAGGGTGGGTTCGTCGGGTAAAATGACGAAGGACCCGCTGTGGGTGCAACGGCATCGAGCGACCAGGGGTAGTTGTGACCAGGGAGGGTTGTATATGGGGAAGGGTATCCGCGAGCGTATGCCGAGCCCTGGAGAGAGAGGAGGGCATGGATAAGGTACGTATATGTTTCTGGAGGAAGTGGTGGTGGCGCAGTGAGACTCGGAGATGCCTGGAAGTAGGGGGGTTGTACTATCTGCAAGAAGTGAGCGCACGAAGTCGCAGAACGTCAAGGTCGGCCTACAATGGGGTCCTCATTCTGTCCACGGTGATCGTCGTGGTGTTTCTCTTGCGGAGGTGTCATGTCGATGGGGAGAAGGAGAGACACAGCGAGCCATGCAGAAATCGATAGTCGCAATCCGTACTCGAGATGACGGCACTGAAATGGTTATGTAATCTTTGTATCATACGCGTGTACCACGATGATGACGATGGCAAGTACATACGATTTCACCGTCGCGACCAAAGGTTTAAATACACCTTGTCAGCTCGTCAGAATCAGGTCCAAGGACGGCAACTTTCGCTTCCAATTCTCTCCCTCAGACGACATTCGTCTCCTTGTCGAAAAGGCACTTTCATTCCTTGTCCTCGTCTCTCCTCCGGTTAACCCCTCTCCAGATCATTGAGACGGCCAGCAAGAACGTCGATCCTACTACAATCACACTCTCAAATCAACCACGAGGTAACGAGACACCCGTCACACGCCTAGCTGGCCGAAATTTGCAGTCACTTGGTTTGAAGTGCGTGCCTCTCATCCCCGCTCGCCACTTGGCTTATCACGGCTTCAGACACGGCGATCTCATCTTTGTCAATTATCAGAACGTGCCCCAACAAGATACCTCGTCCGCCACTCCAAACAGTTACACCCACCCCTCAAAGCAAATCAACTTATGGGAAACCGTGCAAGAGGATCCGGTCGACACCTATTGGCGATCAAGAGATGGAAAGATTCCCCGTACCCGTGACTCGCGCTTTTGCAAACACGCATCGAACGGCATGTGTGATTACTGCATGCCCTTGGAACCATATGACGCGGCCTATCAGACTGAGCACACCATAAAGCATTTGTCGTATCATGCATATCTTCGCAAGCTCTCTCCAAAGTCTTCCTCTGCTGCCGCTCAGGCCCTCCCTCCGCTTTCTCCAATCTCATACAAAGTCAAGGTACCTTGTCCGTCAGGTAACCACCCTTCGTGGCCATCAGGAATTTGTACCGCCTGTCAGCCCTCCGCGATCACTTTACAATCTCAGTCGTTCCGAATGGTAGACCACTTGGAATTTGCAACCCAAATCATCGTCGAACGATTTCTACAGGCCTGGAGAGCAACCGGTCTTCAGCGTTTTGGCTGGCTCATAGGACGTTACGAACCTTATAACGAAGTACCTATGGGTATTAAAGCCGTGGTAGAGGCTATCTATGAACCTCCACAAGAGGGCGAGCTTGATGGCCTGACTTTGGGCCTTCCATGGGAAGACGAGCAACGTATCAGGGAACTAGCCAAATCAGCGTCGACCCCCCTCTCGATCGTTGGATATATTTTCACAGATCTCGACCCAACCCCAGACGATCGAACCAAGAATGTCTACAAGCGACACGCCCAATCATATCTTGTTTCTTCTCTCGAGGCTATCTTTTCTGCCACAGTTCAGAACGCAAATCCCACGCCATCGCGATCGTCTTCGAGCGGTTCCTTTGGTTCGCGCATGATTACAGCTATTCTTACTGCGACAGAAGACGGCCAGGTCGACATCTCCGCCTGGCAAGTTTCAGAGCAAGCCTGTGCCATGATCGCGGCGGACATGATTGAACCTAGTGTAGAACCTGGCATCGTTCGAGTCAAGGAGGAAGACCGTAGCCAAGATTCGGCACGATACGTTCCCGACGTGTTCTACCGATACAAGAATGAGTATGGTCTCGAGGTCAAAAAAAGCGCGAAGCCCTGTTTCCCAGTAGAGTATCTTCTCGTCAATGTAGGCGCTAATTTGCATTGGGTTGTCGTCTTACAAACCATGTCACGTTTGACAGGTCACCCATGGTTTTCCCCAAACACCCAATCCAATGTTCCAATCGACAGAGTTCGCCATTGAAAATCGTCCTGGACTCGAAGACCAGCAAATTCAGAGTATCCTCAGTTCGCTCAACCGTCTGGGAACACTGTCTCCTGAGGACATACGCACCGGGGTTAAACGTCCCGAAGTTGCAAAATTGCTTAGCGACTGGCATTTGATTGCATTCCTCGAGACTACACAACTACTGTCACCAGTATGCTTTCCGACCACACCGACTAGTTCTCAGTTGACTTCACTTGTTCAGGACGACATGAAAATTCTTATGCGGACGGCCACTTCACCGCAATTGCTAGAAGATCCTTCCGTGTCAGAAGCTTTCATGAAGACAGACGGATGGCAGACTCTCGTTACCTTTGCCCGTGAAAGTGCCCGTGAGTGCTTCTATAACACGACATCATGTTTGATACAGCGACATTCTCGACAGCTGCCCTCCCGACAGACGTGGGTCCGAGGTACGACGAAATTCCTCCAGACATCTTTGATCAGATTGCTGGGGAGGAGGCTGCTCAGAGTCGAAGTGGCAGTTCTCGAATCAGGATCTGTCCTCATTGCACCTTTGAAAATGAGTATGGAGGACATGACTGCGAAGTTTGCGGTTTACCCTTGGGTTAACAGTTGAGGGAATACACTGGCTCGCACAGAGTTGACAAACAGGCATATGTATGTATGAATTTGAACATAATTATGTGAATTTGGTGCCCAGTATGAGGGTTCAAAGTCTTTGAAAGAATAAACCAAAATAATACTCAGGTCAAAATCCACCATCCAGCGAATAGAAGGCCACAGAGAACGCCAATGGCTCGAAGAACGATGACGACGACAAGCGCCTTGCGCACCGCAGCGTAAAAGTTACTCAGAGCTGTTCCAGACCAGTTAAGGCTGTGTGAAGTCGTCAGTAATTGCAGAATCATGGAAGAGAAAATGCTTGCCGTCGGTCGTTCGACCCGTCCTCGCGAATGCTCGCTTCCCAACCGCGCATGACTTCACGATAGCGCTTTCCAAACACCCTTGTGGCGGTTAAGAGCAAAGTGCCAGGCGGAAAGAAAGCACCCACCAGATCCAAAAGTTGACGTCGGGATATGAGAATCGGGGAAACACGCTAGCAAGACTCGGGGCGACGGCATCGACACGCATACCTTCGCCACCGACAGGTCGGAAGGGTAATTGTAGGGAATGCTGCCCAGTGGGATGCGGTTGTTCGACCATGTTCGCCATGAGGTCCAATGTCATGCCAAGGGAAAGGCCCCATAATTTGAACTGACGCTGGCTGGACGACACCTTTCGCCTTTCTGGAGTCACCTTGTCGGATGCAATCCCTTTTTCGAGCACATCTTGTGTCAACGCGGGGTAAGAAGCGCTAGTCGGAAGGGGAGGGGATCCGACGGAGCGAGGAAGATCGGAGTCTGGTATGTTCAGGAGAATAGCAGGGAATTGCATACTCCCAATAAGGACGCGAACCAGAAGTTTTAGGACGGCGGCATGACGTGGCGTCAGCCTGGAAGCGGCATCTACCGTTACATTTGACCACTTTCCTCTTGAATGGACGAGTCCGACCTGTTCCGGTAATACGGTGCTGGTGAGTGTTTCGAGAGGTATCCAATGGATACTAGTACCCTCGGCGGGCTCCGTTGACAGTGCACAGGGGGTGAGCTGTAAGAACACAAATGGAGAAAGTATCATCAGCAACCGCTTCCCCAGGGAAGTGGTGATCTCCCGATCATCGAGCTGTCCAACACATGTAAAATCGCGCTCGGCAAGATCCAAACCAATTTCCTCCCATGTTTGCCGCATGGCTAGACGTTTTGATGTTCAGGCGACGGGGACGACGCGGTTGATCAAACACGGGAAGACGAACCTGTGTAGTGACCGCCTTCGTCCCCTTCCTCCATTCTCCCTCCTGGAAATGCAAGGTGTGCCTCGACGTTGCTGGTACGGTGTGTGCTGCTTTCGCCTGACAAGCCGAACTTTAAACCATCTGAGGAAGAAGGACCATCTCTCTGCAAGAAAAGCAATTCTGGGCGGGCAGCGGGGTCCTTGACCCAATCGAGCTCGAAAAATTGGCCAAGGGTGGGGATGGGTGCATCGGCGGGAGGCAGAGGAGTGCTTGAGGAGGGAACGATGCGAATGATGATGGCTACGGCGGCACGACGAGGCTCTGGAAGACATCAAAGTAAGTGGGATTGTTGAAAATGGGCACAAACTCACGAGTTGCGGGGGAAGCAATGATGCGGGGGGGTGTCGTGCGGATGCGATGAAGCGCACCCGACAAGAGGGGGGTGATCTTGTCTTGTTTGTCTGCCAGGAGAAGACTCAGAAAAGCGAGTCGAATCAAAGGTTTAAGACTAACCTTGAGACATTAATGTCGCCTGCGTTGGCCGCCAACCTTGGGGGAGCATGTGGGACCTTTGTCACCCATCGTCGCGAGGACACCTACCACCCCTGCGTGGTCTTCGGGGGTCGTGTAATAGAGAATCGGTTCAACCAGTCAGTATGTAGACTGCTTTATGCTGTGGGTATACTATGTACGTACTGTACTGGGGATCATGCCATTGATATATAGTACTATGATATGATGGAAGGTGGGAAATCTAAACCCGGACCGTAAAGGGGACTCTTCACTCGAGTGGCCACACCTTGACTCCCCTCTTCCTGCATCTCCACCGCTTTCCTTCACACGTCCCTTGTATAAAGCACTGTCTCCCATCCAGCGATATCTTATTCTACATTTACTCGACCAGCGTCTGCGTTTCAGCCCGACATGGGTATGAAATACCGTCGTTATCTCGCCGGCGAACGCATTTACGGCTGTTCCAAGTGCAAGACTCATCTCGCCACTATTCACTCGATGATATCTCGAGTGAGTCCTCTTGGCTATCCCCCCCCAGTCCTTGGCGCTAATGACACTGATGCCTAAAGGCGTTCAACGGCCAGCATGGGCGCGCCTATCTCTTCGAAGGGGTGTGAGTACTCCATCACCGCGCTTGGAAAATAGCTCAGACTGCTAGGTAGCGTCAATGTCGTCGAAGGAGAACCCAACGACCGCCAGATGACGACAGGCAATCACACCGTTCGGGACATCTACTGTGTCAAGTGCGCCACCATCCTAGGATGGAAATACGTGTGTATTTACCCGTTATCATCCCAAGCATTCTCATTCATACTCACGCCCATAGGATCGAGCATATGAAGCATCCCAGAAATACAAAGAGGGAAAATATATTCTAGAGCGCAATCTCCTCGTCGATGTTCAATAGT
>JBBPJL010001037.1:0-11652 GCA_038088675.1 Xanthoconium separans
CTACGACACACCCTGCTAATACTCACAAGTGGCCAAGATTCGAGTCAATTCATGCCATACGCAATAGTCAGGCCACTATTCAACATGTCGAGGAGCGGACGCATCAAATTGCCAGTCTTCGGGCGTCGCTCTGTACACTAGGCCGTGGAGGGGAGAGGTCGAGAGGGCACATACTGTAGTCACTTCAGTTCCAATGCTCACGGCCAGCCCTCGGCTTTTTCATGCCTCCGGCTCAGAGGATCCTGCCATAGGCCCGTTGGCATACCTGTGGTGACCTCTACCTCTGAGTGCAATAAATTCGGATGGGCCCATGGAGGAGACATGCCTCTTGGCATCATGATGTGAATGTAAGGGCCAAAGGACACGAGGTGGATAGGTGGACAGACCATAGGGCCGAACAGGCCAACCGGGCCTGAATGAACGGGTTGAGGGGTTGGGGGGTGAGAGGGCTGATAGAGATGAGCGGGCTGCAGAATGATCGTGCATGAGATGGGCCAAAAATACTGCAAGGGCCCACATGCTTACAAGTGAATGTCCGCCGATGAAGATGAGTGGGCCGGTATGAGCCAGGCCGAACATCCTGCAAGGGCTGCAATGGAGCGCAATCTGTTCTTGGCCAATGGAGTCAAGTAGGCCCACAGTACTGTCATCTATGACATGGACCGAACACATGGTAGGGGCCTGGAGGCTTACCAGTGTACATCGATCGATGACAATGATCGGGCCATAGGGCAATCAGTGATCAAGCGGGGCCAACATGTCGCAAGGGCCCAAAGGTCTTCCAGCCTGTTTTTGCTGATGGGAAAGGTTGGGCCTACTGACCCGTCATTTGTGGTGTGGGGTGAAGAGGGCGTAATGGCCCAAATACTTGCCAGCGAGCATTGCCCATTGAGGATGGGTGGGCTGCAGGGCGACTGCCCCAAGCATGTAGGGAGGGCCCGCATTTATACCTTTGAGCATGAACCCATGAAGATGATCATGCCATGCAATGTAAGGGATGGGACAAGCTGAGCCTGTCGAGAGGGCCAAGAGATAAGCACCATTTGCTCTGCTGATGAGGATGAGAGGGCAAGAGAGTTATCATCACCGAGACCAGTTGAGCACTTAGTGAGGGCCTGTACTCTTACCAGTGAGCCTTGGTCGATGACGATGATCAGGCCATGCAATGTAAGGCATGGAATCTGCCAAACTGGTCGAGAGAGCCCAGATTGTAGATCCAATGTTCTGCCGATGGGAACGAGTGGGCCAAAGAACTGTTACGCATGGGTAGGACTGAATCTGTCGCGAGGGCCTCTGGGCAGCACAGAGAACATCAGCCGATGATGTGAATTGGGCTGCGGAATGGCTAGATACAGATGGGGCCAACACATCATGCGGGCCCAGGTAGCATATTATATTGCTTGGATGCTGAAGATGAGTGGGCTGACGAAATGTAAAAGTAGGAGCAGGGTTGAAGATATTGCGAGGGCCTGGGACAATATGGGAAAAAATTGGCCCACAAGAATGCTCGGGCGGGCCGACGATATCAAGAGGGCCCAGTGGCCTCTGAGATTTGTTTGGCCTGAGGACAAATGGGTTGCAGAATGGCCTTGTATTGAAGGAGCAAATGTGTCAAACTGGCCCCAGTAGCACAGAAAATGTGTTTTGTGTGCAGAATTGGCCGGGCCAAACATACCACGATGGCCTGCTACCAGAAAACACTGGGCCACAAAGATAATCGGGCCCAATACTGACACATCAATGGCCGAAGCCATCGAGAGGGCCTTGGCATCCTCTCAGCCTTCAATCTGTCAATATGGCTCACACCATGCGGGAAGGGCCAAATACATCACCAGGGCTTTGGGTGAAAGGACAGGACCAACGGCCGAGGCAGAGGACTGGGCCGCTGAATCGCCTGGGATCAATAGGGCCAACCATTTCATGAGGCACTGGGGAAGCCAGATGTAAATCAGTTGGTACCGATTGTCAGGCCCGTACATGTGAGTTGCAACCCATTCATTCATTTACCTGTATTCTACCTATCCAACTCGGTGATGTACCCCGTGTCGTCCCAGTCAATCCCTCCATTATTGGGTTACCCCCCCCCCAATCATCAATGTTCTCCTTCTGGGTCCAATTTCTGAAACAGGGTTCCTGTGCAACCAGGCATAACTATTCAGCAGCCTGGAATATTTCTGGGAGGAGTACCTGTCCAGGCAAGTTTGCAAGGTGTGCGACCTTGGCTCGCCATGCAACTGCCATCCACGGGTGTTCCTGCTGTGCCAGTATCGGAATTGATGTATATACCTTCCTGAGTAGGGTCTAGGGCAAGCATGAAAGCCCAAGGCATAGTCATTCAGAGTAGCCCACCTCACTCCTCCCTCTAAATCCCCAGAAGCCCCATCGGTGTACTGCCTTCGGTTCATGTTCACGATGACCATGTCCCCAGGTCACCTACATTCCATGCCTTTCCTGAGGTTCCCTCGTCCACTGGCCGGCTAAGCCCGTACAGCCCAGTCACTCGCATTCTCGATCTCTTATGCACCGTTCACCTCGAGATGAAGGTTGTTGATTGTGATTCGATCATTGGCGTTCTTACTCTTGCTATCCCCGGTCTGGATATTGTCGCCAATCTCCGAGTGATGGATACCGTGGACATTCCCGTTTTCCAGCTGGCCTTGTACTCGTGGCGTTGCTATGAACCTTGCCGACCACCCCGCCGACCATGCGATATCTTCAAGCAAGCATAGCCCAGGATATGTTACACTCCACTCACTCAGTTTGGCCGATCAGAGGCTAACCCACAGGGACCCTATCTCCATACCTCCACCAGGATTGAAGTATGTATACGTGCTCGCAAACGCAGATCCACTTGATCGATTGAGGCATACTGGGATACCTGATACGTTCAACCCTGGAGATACTGCAACCTCCTCATCCCGACCTGCTGAGCACATACCTTAGACACGAGTCTTTTCAACATGTTTGGCCCATCAGCAGAGCATTCTAAGGGGACTGGACTGGAGTGCTGCCAACTTGCAACAATGTTACAGATGGGTCCTAAGGAACCTCGGATGAGTGTAGAGATGAGGAGGAGGAGCCAAGCCAATGCAGGTACCAAGCGACAGGGGAGTTTGAGGTGGGCTTGGACACTTTTGCCATATTATCGGTGCTGAGCGATCCTTCAAACAGGGAGCCAACGAGCCCTGTAACATTGGCCGAAGTGGGTAATCACAATTTCAATTGGTCAGGTGGTCAGGTTCAAGATGGGCTGAACATGCTGAAAGGATTCCAACTCACAATATCGATAATCATGGTAGACAATAGTGATGACATTGAAATCAACATTAAGCTGAGACATCATATATCAAGTTCTGACATATTTATTCCAAAGGACATAGTATCCTATCTAAGCCTTGCAACAGCGCCTTCTGTCTCCTCATAAATTCCACCTGCAAACCAACCTTCGTAAAGAAATCGTTCAGACCAGCATGCAAACATTTCTCAAGTGTGGTGTTTGGATTGTTGTTGAGATCGAGGAACCTTTTAAAGCCGAAGTCAGGATTTGTTTTTGCCATTGCATCCAACCATTGGACTGCTTCCTTCAGCACTATACAATGGCCAATGAGCTGTGATCACAGAATATATCAGTACACAACCAATACCTTCTGGCTCAATACTCTTCCATGAGAACCCAATTCGTCCAAGTTCATCTGTTAAACCTTTAACCTCATTTATTGCTAGCATATCTAATTTTAACATCAGACAGTGGATGGGCCGAGCTATCCAGACTTACCTCGGTATCTGATCCATGTACCCAATTGTGCCAGGCGGGCACGCCTTGCATCTTGGTCCAACATCTGTTGCATCCACTCTTCGGCCGTTAGATTGTCTTGAGCCAACTGATGATCTGGGTTGACATCCATAGGCAACCCATCCAAAATGAATACACTATTGTCTTTATTGGCCGATATGTCTTCCTCCTTCAGCTGCCTTGAACCAGTCTCCCTATCACAAAGGGGGGAAGGTGCCTCGATCGTTGAGCCTCCCGTAGAATGCGGACTATGGTCAGAGGGTTGTGATGGAGGTCTGATGTTACCGAGGTCGAGATTGTTGGGCCATCGGCTTCGGCCTTGCGCCAACCTGGACTTGGAAATGGAAGCCGATTGTGAAGTGAATAACAACATCCCCACCTGTCCCACAGTCGGTCGAGCGAAATTGTATTAGAAACGGCTTAACAAGGGAGTATATTGAATTGCCTGGTCAAAGGATACCAACGACCGTTGTGTCATACCTCGCCCAGTTCTTTGCTTTTCCTCTGCTGAAGATACTCCTGATAAATCCCCCTTGCCTTCGAAAGAGTCAGAAATGTCGGATAGATAAATTGCGCATTCTAACCTGAATTCGGTTCATTTCCAAGTGACAGCGATGGACCAATGTGTATCCTGTTCGGGTCACCAATCACATGTGTGGGACTGGGAGCTAGAAGGAATGCATGGAATGGCGTGAACCGGCCTGGGCTATAGCAGGCTTACCTTGAATCTCAAACCGAACTCGTTTTTCCATGCTATTAACTTGTGCAGGGAATGACGGTTGGATATGCCGGGGTGCAATGGTGGAGAGAGGTTGGAGTCCCACCTAAAAAGGGAGGCTGACCTATTGGCCATCAAATCTCCACATAACAAACTCCCACGACTGAGCGCGTCATCCAATCAACGCATCGACCGACAACACCACTTTGTCTTGACCACCACCTTTGTGCAACTGCAAGAATTTCTCATAGCATCATTCCCATTCCCACAGCGTTATGTCCAACCTCCAGTCTTCGTTCGGCCAGTCTGTTATTGATGAATGCGCCAGCAGAGTCTGCGAAATTTTTCAATGCAACATTGTGGCACAAGTAGAGGGACAGACTTGGGAGCAACAATGGCAGGAGGCCATCCAGTTGTTGACAAGTGAAGTAGTGAGTAACTCTCTTTTCACTCGATTCCATCAAGCTGATTCACTCCAGGATATGGTGCGCTCAGTCGTGATGCTGGGTGTGGTTATCCCTCAGTTCTTGATATCTCTTGACATCCAGTTGAACCACCATAGCTCTTGCTGGCCAGCTTGGCAAGCGATTATATCAGGAGATATTCAAGACCTCCCTGATCATCCATGGGTGCAGTATCAGCAACAGACGCCTCCCACTTCTCCGACCACTTTGTTCCACACACACGAAACGTCACATACAATGACAATGCCATCACCAAGTCGTATCTCACTTGTCCGTCCCTCAGCTCCCAATACCGCAACTCCTGCTGTGGTTCACCAACCTACCCCAACCATCAAATCATTTTTGTGGAAGCCCCACCCAACTGCTGCCGCGTCGGTTGACGCTCAGACAATTTGGCCAGATGCAGGCAAGGGGAGGTCAAAGACCCCAGAGATGGTTGAGCCTTCCAAGACCGGATTGGATAAGGGGAAAGGCAAAACAAAATGAAGACCATGAGGACTCAGCCCGACCAAAGGAGAGTACGCGCTGAGGAGCAAAGAATGCGATCAGGGAGGATGTCACTGACGTCGAAAGATCACATCAGTCCAACCTGGACAGGCATGCCAAGGGAAAGGGAAAGGAGAGAGGAAAGACGAAACAAAAACAAAGCGACGTCAAGGTGAAGGAGGCAGCGAATCCACCCCAGCAGGACATGGAGAAGGAGCCAGAGAAGGAGAAGGGTTCGAAGGGGTGGCGGCCCTCACTGGCAAACACGGAAGAGGTTGATGAAGAATCCAGAGGTTGATCGCATGTTCATGGACACTCTATTGGTCGACCAACCCGATCAAAGAGTCAACTAGCTCAATCATTACCCTGGTCCCCTTCTTCTCTGTGTTCTCCTTTGGCGGAAGCCCACGCTGAACCACGCTCATCAGCCATTGCAACACTTCCCCCTGATCCCTCCACTGACAGAAAGGCCAAGGCAGCACGTACCAGACCCACCGCCACTCAGCGAACCCTTCGCGACAAGGGCTGCAAAGTGCATCAACTGTCCTCACCACCTCATAGTAGCTCGGAGCAGGGCTCCTCGGTTGACATCTCATCTGCGGTGGCTGGCCCATCGACATCAAAGACCTTCCAGGACTGTGACCATTGTGTCAAATGGGGCATTAAATGCGCACTGATTGAAGGTCATGCATGCTTGCAATGCTACCAAAGCAAGGTGTCATGCAGTCATTACGGCAGGAAACGCCAACGGTCCAATTCACGCCGTCCACATCATTCTCACTCTGAACGTCATGTATCCACCTCACCCCACTCACAGGTCCTGCCTGCTGGTAGTTCAAGCCAGAAGTTGCGCAGCTCTGAGACTGGTGACAATGCAAACCGACAATCCCCGCCTCCAAAGAAAACAAGATGGGGGAGCAAGGTAAGCGCTCCAAGTTCCAAAACCACACGGCCGACTTACAGTTTCCAGTCCTAGATGCGGTGCTCTTAACCACTCAGAAGAGGGGTGGGCCCCACATCATCCCCACAGCGCAGTCTAACAGGAGTACACCTGCTCCATCGACCCCAGTCACATTATCACCAGATTCAGAGGCACCGATTTCCCAGGCTGAGTTCAATGTGCTGAGGGAACAGGTCCAGCAGCTGAACATGCAGCAGGTCGGCATTGGCCAGCGTCTTTGAACTCTCGATGAGCGAATGATGGCTCAACAAGAAGGCATAGATACCTTTGCTCGCATTGTTCACAGCATCTGGAGACATGTGGGTGGCCTGGAATCCACATCCCCCACTTTGACATTGCATTTTCCTTTCAGCGACCCTGCATTACTTGGGGCAGCCCAGCCCTTGCCCTCAGCTCCCTCAACCCCTCCTCGGGAGATGAACCGACCATCTCCTTCCTCGCCTACCCCTCGTGCATTTGTGGGAACCACGCATAGCCAGCCCTCCCATTTGATCATCCCTTGCTCGCCACCTTCCAATGAGACTGAAATCATTCTGAGTGGCCCCAATCCCCAGTCACAGCAGAGCCCATGGCAGTCACCAATTCTGAGCAGTACTACTCCTCCTGATTCTCCAAACCCATTCACACCAGCCAGTCTGCCTCCCCCTGTTCCAAATCCCCAGTCAACAGCTGGATGTCGTGGCGCTACCCCTGAACAAGCAAGGGCAAGGCCAATTCTGTTCAATTTCCTGACCAATGTTGGCTCTACACCCCCTGTGGCGCCGAACATTGTCTTGCCAGCCACTTTCGACCATTCTACCGCCGCCCTCCTATCTGCTCCCAGGCACGATGTTCAAATGGCCACCCTCGAGGACATGATGATTCACGGAGGAATATGCGCAGTCCTCGAGTATCATTCAGAGACGGAGGACTCCATGGACACAGAACTCGAGCAGAAAGCAAATTAGGCTTAGCCAGGTGTGTTGGTATTCCGATCTCCTTGGATCTCGGTCCCTGTCTCCTCTCAACCACTGACGATTCGAATATCCATCCGTTGTACAATTTCCTACTGTACGTACTCGTATTTCGCATATCTGTAAATACAAAGGACATTTATGTATCTACGCATTTTGCCAATTATGAGGGGAATGAGCTAGGTCCTTGCTCGCTTTCTGGGCGTGTCCGCCGATTTACTGGCTCCACGTTTCTGACTGGCCTTTGACTCCTGGACTTCATAGTCTGCATCTGGTAGGAGAGGGGCTCTACGCTTGCGCCCTGAACGCCTGGGAGTCATTGGTACCTGTAGAACTCCACCGTCACTCTGCGGCGTTGACGGTTCGGGCAACATGTTTTGTTTCCCCTTCTTCCTCGGCTGGGCTGGGTTATCGGTATCCTTGGGTCCTTCCGGTGGCGCGGATATCTTCATGCCGCAATCAGTCTCGGAATTGTGGCCGACGTCAACCACATCCCTGTGTACCTCGTTGGGGAGAGTCCCTTCTACACCATTAGTGTCTGTGCAGGGAGCCTCAGAGGGATTGTGAGTGTTAATGTCTATGAATACATACCATGCGTCCGAGTCTGAATGACAGTCACTTCGGAAGAGCGAGATGCCTTTTTCATGGCCGACTTTAGAGGTTGTCGGCCATTGTCTTTCTCTCCCTTTCCATCCAGATACACCGGAGGTGCATGAGTCTGCAATGGCGCCAGATGGTAGGTATACTGCAATGGTAGCTCGTCGATATCAATTCTGGGGGATTGGCTAGAATTCTCTTCCTGGTGTATCCCTGAACCTAATATAATGCACCGTTATAAAGAAACGACAACTACAGGTGAAAGTCTCAAACCTCAGGGAGTGGACTTTGACTGCGGTGCTGGTGTTGGCGTTTGATCCCTCCTCCGAATAACGCGAATATTGCCTTTGACAATTATCAGTGTAATTATTGGAAGAGACGATATAAGGGAATGAACCATTCCTGCCGCGTAACTCGTGATCCCTTGACGTGGTCGGTTCGGCTTCTTGTTGCACTGCCCCCATCGGACGGCCCTTCGGGGCTTTCACTTTTAATGGGCCGCTTCTCACCCTGATTCCTGCATTGTTGCTATCAGGTGGCGGCGGCTTCCCGTCTAAATTGGGTGAGTTTGGATCATTTTTGCCTCGGCTTCCATCTCCTGCCTTACCATGTTGACGTTTCCCTAAAGACTTCTCTCCACCATCTCCAATATCATCCGCAATGGTGTTCCTGGGCTCCCTTAATTGACCGTTGGAGCTGGGCGCTTTCTGTGGAGCCTTAGCCAAAGCAGCCATTCTCGGCTGCCTGATCCATTGACTTCTTGCGGAGCCTCCAGCACTGCGATTGCTTTGGTCTCCTTTTGCTGACTGAGATCCTGCTCCCGGAACGTGCTTAGCTGAGGAGCTCAGGTCTATTTCTTCTGTGGCTGTCTCCTGCGGTTTGCCCTTAGGGATGGGGGGTTTAAACTCAGTTCGGCGATCGTCATCGGCCCCGAGAGGCGACGGCTCCTGCCCCTTCCTGGCTTCTTGGTTCGGTCCTGTCGGTCGGTGGACGCTGCCATGGCCGTGAACCTTCGAAGAATCCTTTGGAGGTCCATGCGTCACTGGTGGCCCATCCAAATCGCCACCTGAGGTAATTACTCGGGCTCCTGTTGGCAGTTCATTTCCCACTGGCTGCCGGTCCCCGTCCAAGATCGGTGAAATCTTTGGAGTGCCTTTCGGCGGCCCAACCTTCAGAGACTGCCCATCACTTTCAACAGGTGCAAGGATCTTTGGAGCTCCCCGTGGTGGTCCAACCTTTATGGGCCGCCCTTCCCTGTCAATACTGGTCGTAGAACTAATCTTCCGGGCTCCTTTCGGGGGTCCAACCTTCATCGGTCTCCCATTACTGTCGAGGACTGAAGTGCGCTTTGGAGCCCGCTTAGGTGGTCCGACTTTGATCGGCCTGACCTCCTCATCACCCAGTGTACTGGCTGGCTTGTGCGGCTGTTCTACGACTGCCATAGCACTCGGTGCCTGATCCCTTTGGTGTCGTCCTACCCTCCCTACAGGTGTTGGCGTGGAGTCTCTCCGTTGTCGCCTTTGTTCATTCTCCTCTATGTGCTCCATTTTCTTCGCTTTCCTGTCCTCCTCAATACGCTCCACATGCGCCTTTGGTATTGTCGATTCGGTCGGCTCAGCAACAATTATGCGACCGGTCTTGCTTCGGCTGGATGTGTCCTCTTCCTGGGTAATCCCGGTTCTTCCAGTATATGCCTCCATGACAGCAGGCTGCCCAGCCAGATTCCCCACGCTATCACCAGAGAGTCGACTTGTACCTGGCTGTTCAACAACTAGGGAAGCATCTTGTTCATCTGACCATTTATCAACGGGTTCACTCATACCTGGGAGTAACAACTCTTCACCTTGAGCTTTACTGTCAGAGCGATCCGTCTCTGGGGATTCCATTGCATTGGATACCTGTGCAAGGGGAGCCTCTGTGGATTTGCTGTTGGGCTCCTCATTTACCACCGCTTTGACCCCCTTCACTATATAGGGCCCGTCGGCGATTTCTTCCTCCGAGTGAACGCTTCTCCTTCTGGGAGCCTTCGACCTCCTCCGAGATGACCTGCTCCATCTCGGGGGTGCCGCTTCTTCAGCTTCATCCTCGCCATCGGCAGTTTCTCCATCTGAATTCGGACTGGTCGCCCTTGGAGTTTTTGACCGAAATCGAGATGATCGGCTCCGACAAGGAGCCTCCTCTTCATCAGGGTCGACAGGAGGATGTGAGTTATCCTTGGAATCCAGCCAGCACTGAAACATGAACACATCTTCAGGAAATAGGGTCTGTCGTTTCCGAATGAATTCCAAAAATTGGAGGGCATCCTCCCGTCTCAGATGGCTTGGGTCATCTGGGAAACTCCACCTTTGGGGTATATGGCGCTGGTCAAACAGTGTGTCCCTCAGCCTCTCTAGCTTCTTGAAAGGGGCACTGATGTTCAGCTTTCCAGTGGTTAATCCTAGAAGGGTGAACTTTAACCTTCGCAGAACAGAGGGAAACAGAGGGAACCAAACGACGTACGGTAGTGTGCTGTCAGAAAACCCCTCATCATCTTCTGGAGATCAGAGCGAGACAGATTCGCCACTTCAGGTATCCAGATAGTGCCATCGGGGAGAAGAATCTTCATCACAGCTTCATCTCGGATCTTGCTCAGAGACTTTTTCACCTTCCCTTGATTCTTCCTCTTCCCGGAATCGGCTGTCTGCTCATCCTGCTCTCCTTCCTTCCCTTTCGGAGGGTCAAAGCAATCTGTCAGGTATCGGTCGAAGCTCCCTTGAACATCATCGGCATGCTCAAACGCAGGACCATCAGCGATGTCGGCATTGAAGTCATGGCTATTGTTCAATCAAAAAAGGAGCAACATATGACGAACATCATGGCTTACAACTCCGAGAAAATATCCCCCTTTTCGCCTTTGAATCCCGAGAAAATTACCACCCGTATTCCCCCCCTCTTCCACATCTCCTGAGCGAACTTTCTCATGAAGGACTTTGCTCTTCTTGTGGCAAATCTGAGCAATCCGGTATCAGCTGACCATGACATCCGCAAAGAATGATGCTTACCGGGCTCGGACCTCCAATGATGAACCCTCATTGTTCCACTTTTCGGCAGTGCAATGAGCTTCCTGCCACTGTTCTTCTGGGAGGTCGTCTATGAGATTGTTTAGCTCAAGCTGATAATACCCTAGCATTTCATTCGAGCCAGGGGTGGCACCATATTTTTCTTCAATGGCCTCTTTGATATCTTGCTTATACAGCTCCCGAATCACCGACCTCGCGTTCCACTGCCGACCGAACTGCACCCCTTTTTCTCGTTTTGCCCTTGCTTGCTGATGCATCCATGCCAGGTATATCTTAACAATCAGAGTAAGGACAAGTATGCTAGGAAATCAGTTTGAACATACCCGCAATCGCTCTTGCCATTCCACCTTGTTCAGACTCTTGTGGTCAGGAAGTGCTCTCACCTCCTCTGCAATGGCCCTCCAGTGTTTCTTTCTCTCCGCCTTTTCGGCCTCTTTCCAACCCTGCCACCGGTCTCGGAGAATTTTCAGCACATCCTCAGCGACTTTCAAATCGCCATCTGGTGCTGTTTGAGGCTTGGAAGATGCCGCCCCATTGGAATCTGGAGCTACACCACTCCCACCCTCCAGTATTGTTTGACTCTCAGAAGGCCCAGCATCATCAGGGGTCGCAATAGACTTG